>RWGZ01001825.1:1041060-1321761 GCA_009725065.1 Utricularia reniformis | reverse complement strand
GTGCAAGAGGGGTGAAGAGGGGGAAGTGCTCTAACCTGTTAGAGCACTTCGACAGGTTAAGAACGAACGGTGAAGAGGGGTTAAGAACGAAACCCCAGAGTTCGGCCGCTTGGGAATGAAGTCGCGAAAACTACCAGCGGCGAGGATACATCGGCGAACGAACGGTGCAAGAGGGGGAAGCTCTAACCTGTTAGAGCATTTGGACAGGTTAAGAACGCACGGTGAAGAGGGGTTAAGAACGAAACCCCAGAGTTGGCCGCTTGGGAATACCGCTTGGGAACGAAGTCGCGAAAACTTAACAAAAAGTTAACGGAGTTAGGGTTATTTGGGGACTGATTTTGCCCAAATTAACAAACTTTGGGGACCAAATTTGTTAGTATGTGTAAACTTTGGGGACCGGTATTGCCAATTTTAAACTTTGGGGACCGGTATTGCCTTAATACTAAAACTTTGGGGACTAAATTTGCCGATTTTTTAAACTTTGGGGACTAAATTTGTCAAAAAAATCAAACTTTGAGGATTAATTTTGCCATTCCAAACATTGGGGACCAAATTTGCCAAAATTTTAAAACATTGGGGACCCAAAAGGCTATTTTACCATAATTTTTCCATCATTTTTGTTTGAAATGTATGATATTTCATAATATGATATTACTATAAGCAAATATCAATAACTTGACTTCTCCCCAAGTAAAAGTTTGGTGTACTCGGCAAGAGGCAAGTGCCATTAACAATGACATGAAGGGGAGTATATGTTCCGTTAAATGTAACATTGGATCGAGATTTCATATAGCGGTATTCTCTTTGCTTTATTATTATTTGTTTTTTTTATATTCCAAAGGCAGTTTGCTGTATAATTTCTATAATGTTTATTTCTTTTTAGATTGGCTCTGCTGATCATCATATTCACTACTATGACCTGAGAAAAACAAGTAGTCGTTATACATCTTCAGTGGGCACAAAAGGAAGTATCTTACATAAAATTTCTATCTAACAATGAGTTGGCTTGCGTAAAGGAGAACATGCACTAATGCTCCATTCAATCTATGCATGCAATGTTTTGTATAATTGTCTTGTATTTTCGTTTAGCTCGGAGTGTTTAGAGGCCATACTACTGAGAAGAATTTCATTGGTCAAACCATAGACACTGAATACACCACATGTGGGAGTGAAACAAACAAAGTTTTCGTCTACCACAAAGTAACAAATAATTTGTCTACTCTTGTACACCATTAGTTAACAAGCGTTGATCCATTATGGGAAATTTCAAAACCAACAGCATAGCATAGAGTTGTGAACTCGGATAAAGATCAGGGCGACGAAGAGTCAAACTCGTACTTCATCAATGCAGTGTGCTGGAAAAGCGATAGCCTAACCTTGTTGTACTTTATTACCTAATTAACTATAGGATTCTGAAAGCAGTGAACTAACACCACAATTTTATAGTGGTATATGATCCCGATTCGTATCTTAAAATCGATCGTCTAGGATTTACTAATATACCATGCGTTATTTTTATTGATTAGCAAAACATAAATTTTCTTACACAAGAAATTTCACTTAACAACTAATCACGTAAAAAACAATAATGCATAAGGTAAATAAGGAAGAGTTACAAATGTTCAATATTTCTTTCTAGTCCCTTAGTTGTTGCAAACTATCAATTCAATTTGTTCTTTGTACATATATGAAGTTTTCACATTCAGATCGAGACTTAAAGAACAACTAATGTTCAACGAGATTTGTGTTCTACGGAACCACAAATCTCCTAACCGTTCTAGGTTCACCCTGCATACTTAGAACACATATTAGTGTTGAGAAAATTCTCTCATCAGGAAAAGAAAAGCGTTCCCGTTATCTGGGGTCAGATCTAATTAATGCGATGAGAGCAAAATATAAATGAAGAAAAGTAGAATAAACAAGATTTAGCATGGAAACCCAAAACCAAGAAAACCATGTGATCGATAAACCTCGATCGTGAACTCACTATCACAAGAAAAAAAGGGAACAAATATGATACGCTATTGTTTGATTGATCCGGTTACAATTGTCTTCATGAGACCATTATTTATATAGTCTAAACTATGATCTAATATAGAGAATATACTGCCGAATATTGTACAGTATTCATCTTATTCATATATTGGACTGCATATTCCATATATTTAGCTCATAAGATATATATCTATATGTTTTTCTATATATGTAACCAACAAAATATATATCAATATCTTATTCCATATATATAACCACAAGATATATATTCATATCTTCTTCAATATATCAATCTAACAAGATACGCCAATATCTTGTTCCATATATTTAGCTAACAAAATATATCTTCATATCTTTTTCCATATATGTAACCAACAAGATACACCGATCATAGTCCAATCCTACCGCTATCAAATAGACTCATCACAATCGTCCGATCGGCATCCTTGATCGGTCGACGAGACCAACCAAACCGATAAACATCACCGCTTCATATTAAGTTTCCCCGATCGGTAATACCCACCATCGAGCCCTTCGACTATCACCTGACCTACAGTCCTAACAATTTCCCACTTGGAGTTGGGTGATCCTTCATTCTTCTTAGGTAGTCCGCCCGACACTTATGCATCAACATGATGCCCTTTGAGAGTTGAACAACTCTCGCCTCCGACTTTCAAGGTTAGTGTCCACCCTCGAAAGTCTAGTTCGCCAAATCACCTGGTGAACAAAAATAGGCCATGCCCCAGCCCAAACTTAACCGAAGCAAAATTGAAGTCTTGGCTTCCAATGACACTATTTCGTTCTTCAGGGCAAACTCCCACTGCTAGGAAGCTTTCATCGTCATCCATTGCCTAACCGCATAAGCTAACGGTTCCCCTATATTACAATCTACCGTCTGATCGACCATACCCGGATCTGTTTCCGACTGATCAACCTTGCTATTACCGATCTCCTCATCGGTTGATTTTCCCGAAGGCCTCTCCAACCGATCCACCTTAGCCAGTGTTTCACTCCCACTCGACAATGTCGGTTTTCCTGCATCTTCACCATTGTGTCGATTTCGAACGTGTCCTTGTTAAGTCTTGTGTTTTGTGATATCCGATCTGTCCATTATGGTGTCGATCCCCACATACACACTTCCAGACTTAACTCCCCTAGCCACAATCATCTATACCTTCGACACTTTGCAACATCCGCATCCAATTGCCGTTCGTTACCCCTTTGTGTCAAGCTGGCCGATCGATATCAAATTCTTTTTAAGAGCAGAAATATACATTACATCTTCTAACAACCAACTATGACCGTTAAAAGTGATCGGTATGTCTTCCCGACCGGTAATTTTCAGCGTTTTCCCGTCCGCAAGTAGACTTTTCCATGATTTCCGCCCTCAAAATTAACAAATATACTTTTATCGGATGAAATGTGAAACGATGCTCCTGAGTCAAATATCCATGACTCTATCGGACTCTCAATGCACACAACAAGTGCATCGTCCGTCTTGGCAACCGACGCCGATACACCATTTCTTTTCTCCTTGCTCTCTCGCTTCAAGTGCCCCCTCCTCCTGCAATTCCAACACTCATGTTTACCACGTGACTTAGACTTCCCTTAAGTCTTTCCCTTCGACTGATCCTCCCTATTGTCATTGCCATCACGTCCTTCCTTACCCCATCGGTTATTATACCGATCCGACTCTGTTGCCAAAGCAGCAGGGTCAATGCAATCCCGATTGGATCTCCGCACTTCCTCATTGATCAACAGATCTCGTACGTCGATAAACTTTAAGTTACCCGTTTGGCTACTGATCACGTCGACCTTGGTCCCCCAACTCTTGGCAATGTTCCAAGTAAAAGAACTGCTAGTTGATCATCATTGATTTCGTGCTCCATGGATGCAAGTTGTCTAGCAAGATTATTTAACTCGTTCAAATGTTTGGAAACTGAACCACCTTCAGTCATCTTCAAGTTGTAACGTTTCTTTGCAAGGTGCACTAAATTTGTTGATGTCGGCTTTGCGTACATATCCTCAATCTCCTTCATTATCCAGTATGTATTGGTTTTATCGGAAACGTTAAAGGCAACATTTCTCATTAAAGTTTCCACCACAAACCCTAGAACCTTTTCGTCGATTCTCAACCACTCCGTCATCTCTTTCGGTTTATCCTTCTTCAGAGTCGCTCCGAGATCATGTGATCATAGAGTTTCTTCAATCTGCATCTTCCAATACCGATAGTCCTCTTAGAGATCATTCGGTATTCCCGCATTGCTATGATCCGTCACCACCCCACAACCACCACCAATTGTTGGGAAAATTCCCTTTTCCGGAGACATATCAATCACTTCTAACAGTCATAGTTGGTTGTTAGAGGACGTAATGTATATTCCCGATCTTAAGAAGAATTTGATTTTGATCGGCCATCTTGACTTTTGGGGTGGATGTTGCAAAGTGTTGAAGGGATCGATGATCGTGGCTAGAGAAGTTAAGTCTGGAAGAGATAGTGTCCTTGGAAGCCAAGACTTCAGTTTTAGGGAAGCTGACAGGTTTTGTCACTTCGGTTAAGTTAGGGATGAAGCATGCCCTAACTTGGTTCACTAGGTGATTTAGCGAACGGGATTTTCGAAGGTGGGCACTAACCTCGAAAGTCGGAAACGAGAGTTGTTCAACTCTCAAAAGACATCATGTCGATGGATAAGTGTCGGACGAACTACTTAAGAAAAATGAAGGATCACCCAACTCAATTCCTAACAATTAGGAGTAAAGAGACAACATAAACCAAGCTTATCGAACCGTTCAGATCTGTTGAATAGATCTAGTACCTAGTAGGTCACAAAAACCTCAAGGTAAAGAATCAGTGAATCGTTTCTAAACATAAAGTATCAAATCTTCCCAATAAGTATTAGATCTACTCAAGAACCGTAGATCTATAATCAGAAGGCAACAGTCTCAAACAAGAGGTTCAAGTCAAGCAATAACCACGTTCAAAACATCGTTCAAGTTGAACAGGTGAACAGAAACACTTCTGTGATTTTTACAGTTGAGTTAAACGCAGAAGTTAACAATATTCAAAGAGTTTTTCCACAAAAACACGTTTGAAATTAGTAAGCTACACATGCTTAATGAACGAAGATGACAAGTATTATAGAGAGAAAAATGCATACAGTGAGAAAGATAAAATGAAAGCTCGTTAGAGGAATTGCAAAGGACGCCAACTACTTATACCGTGGGCTCACACCCTTTGGATTTTAGTAACGCAAGGCCCCATAAACAATATGCACAAAGGTCTAACATTAAGACTCACTTTCAAGGTTCAACAATTTATACTCACGCAAATATTAATATTGCACAACATAACTCATCGATGCTGACAGCCAACAACCAAGACAGACACTCGTCGATGCAGAATCCATTTTCTATCGTTACTAAAATTTAGATTTTCGAATTTGTATAACTTTTTTACATTTATTGAACAATTCAATTATGAAGTGAATCATTACAAAAACTTGTTATAATATGTTGATATTATATGTCAATGGAAAAAAGATGCGTGATTCTTAAAAAACCATCACAATTAATATTTAAATAATTTGTTGAAAATTAAAATATTAAAAAAGTAATATTTTTTCTAACCTATAATCAAATGGCTAATAGAACATGTAACCAATCATGTAATCATACGGATAAATAGATAGGTAACTAAACGGATAACAAGACGGGTAGCAAAGTGTATATTAACAGAATCACTATTTCTCTCATTTAAAATCATTAATCAATTTGACACCTTTACCCATCCAATCACCCTTTTTCTATCAAAATCACTCATAAGCAGTGTAATTAACCAACTAAGTTGCACGGGTGCGGGTGCAGGGTGAAGGATGCGAGGTGCGAGAGTGTGGGGTGTGTAAAATTTTAATTATGGTGCGTAATATTATTTAATAAAAATATATATTAAAATATTAATTAAAACAATTAAAAATTAATAAATAATCAAATTTACAACAATAATATTTTGATTAGTGTTACTCATTTATTCTTCAAATTTGGTTGTTAAAGATAAGTGCATTTAACATATATAGATTTGTTATTCTTTATTCAATTTTCATTAATGAAAAGATAAACATATTTAATTATGTTATATATATATAATTATATATATATCTCTTTGATATATATAAACGAATACGGATGATATTCAAGTTTAAGGTTTAAAGAATAAAGTTTCATAATGACGCACACAATAAGGATTCGTGCACTCCCGCACCCAGTGCATTGTGGGTGCGTAAAAACGCACGCACCCCACAAATCCGTGAAACATAGTTAACCAATGGATAGTAGGATTGGATAATACAGATTGATATATCTAGTATATCAAATTTGTATCACATATGTATCGGATGGAATTATATAATAAATTAAACTAATAATTTATTGAAAATATATAATTTTTTAATTAAATCTCAATTTATATGTTGTTCTTATAAAAAATAAAATCTACAAAATTTATATTTCTTTTTCTCAAATCAAACAAGCTAAATAGGATTCTATAATTTGCAAATAGGATCAAACAAGCAAATATTTTAATTAAATATTTGCAAACACATGTAAAACATAAAGACTGCTTTGAGATCAAATCATATAATTTGTTTGCAGTTAAAATTGATTATTAAAAATAGTGTCACAATTGCGTCTCTTTTATTAGTATTCATAAAACAGATTGGGCCTAGATAATCATTTCTTTTTACCGCCATAAACATTGCTTATAATTGAATAAACACACTGGCTGATGTTTTCCTCGTAATGCGCACTTCTACCTAGAAGATACCGTAGATTCGTCTTCTTGTTCACTTCTGAAACAACGACAATGGCACCGGCTTCATTACTGTTAAACGGCGGCGAAACCGCTATTAAAGCTCCCACCACCGGACGATTCGCCTCTGTCTATAGTGAAGTTCAGAACAGCCGCCTCGATCACTGCCTGCCACTACCCTCCGTCGTTAAGGGCTCGTTCACCGTAGTTGATGGTTCCCCTAGCTCCGCCGCCGGAAATCCAGGTGAGTCTAGTAGGTCTTTTGCTGATTGCGTTATGTTGGGAGAATGGTTAGGTGGCATGGTCACCCGAGGCTATGTTTGTTGTGAAGCTTATAGTTGTGGTCGGATATATGTGACTATAAATGAGTTATATGAATCTGTAGTTTCAAGCAAATGGATCTGGCGATTCTTTATTTTCCTTTCTGTTGTTTCAGTTAATGATTTCTGATGTTTTTAAGTCTGAATATTTACTTAATGAACTCGTTTAATATCAATTTGATCTCGGATTCAATATAAATGTTTCTTACAATGAGATCTCTAAAATATGATTTCTAGATTCCCAAGATCTTGTTCGACATTTTGCTTAGAAATTTTGCATTTTTATGCCTTTGTCGTTGAAATTAATCAGCTTGATAACTATCCTTATTTTATTTCCAGTGGTATAAAGTTCATATTATTTTAATGAAATGCAGATGAGATAGCGAAATTGTTTCCTGGCCTTTTTGGACAACCTTCTGCATCTGTAGTGCCAGCAGATTTACAGCATAACTTGCCAGGCCATGCTTTGAAAGTAGGATTAGTTTTATCTGGTGGCCAAGCCCCGGGAGGACATAATGTCATTTCGGGAATTTTCGGTCAGGCTATAGATTCTTATATAACATATCATCCATAAGTTATTTTGGGAAGATCGATTATCATTTCCTTATTGGCAGATTATTTGCAGAATAACTGCAAGGGAAGCACTGTTTATGGATTTCGGGGTGGGCCAGCAGGCATCATGAAGTGCAAATATGTGGTTTTGACCTCAGAGTATATCTATCCTTATAGAAATCAGGTAAATGTCTTCAACAGTTAATGTTTTTGTTACAAGTTCTTGGGTAATTCAATTATTTCGTCTCTTGCAGGGTGGATTCGATATGATTTGCAGTGGAAGAGACAAAATAGAGACTCCAGATCAGGTATAAAATGCTATTTGAGATTTATGGTTAAGCGACTAAAAAATGCTTTGTTGTTTTTATCACAGTTTAAACAAGCTGAGGAAACTGCTCTAAAACTCGATTTGGATGGCCTTGTTGTAATCGGTGGAGATGACTCTAATACAAATGCCTGCCTTCTTGCTGAATACTTCAGGTTGTCAGCTTTATGTATTTGCAATGAATAGTTGTGTTTCAATCATGAAAACCTCTAATTACATCTGTGAAATTCAGGAATAAAAATTTGAAAACGAAAGTTATTGGATGCCCAAAGACCATTGATGGTGATCTAAAATGCAAGGAGGTTCCAACAAGTTTTGGATTTGATACTGCATGCAAGGTTGTTATATTTATAAAATATTAATAATTTATTGTAGGCATGCATTGCATCTTGGAGCCATGACATTTACACTCTTTCTACAGCAACTTTGGCTATTTTTACACAGTATCACGTACGGACAGATACAAGGGTTTTTCATGTCAATGTTCTCAGCATGAGTTGACTTTGTTGATCTTATGATATTACCTTGCTTTACGTGTATCCTTTTTAGTAACTTCAGTGTTTTCAGTTTTCCACAAGGAGTAGCACATCATTTCATTATGCATTCACATCATAAATGTCACCCTACTTTTTTCCTGTGATTTTTTGAAGTTAACTATTGGCTAATTCTTGCATTCTTTCTGCAGATTTATGCAGAAATGATTGGTAATGTTATGATTGATGCTCGTTCAACGGGAAAATACTACCACTGTAAGCAAATATGGACAAGTTTGGTTTTTATGTAATTGCACTTTATTTAATTGGGCATCCATGATCACTGAATTTTATTAAATGTTTTTTTATAGTTGTACGACTCATGGGACGTGCTGCTTCACATATTACATTGGAGTGTGCCTTGCAAACTCACCCAAACATCACCCTCATTGGGGAAGAGGTACCACATGTCCAGTGTATATTTTCTTTCCTGTATACACTTGTCAATATGATTCTGACAAAAATCAGTGCCTTGTAGGTATCTGCAAAGAAGCAAACACTTAAAAGTGTTACTGACTACATTGCTGATGTGATAACCGAGCGTGCAGATCGTGGCTTTAATTATGGTGTTATTCTTATACCAGAAGGGCTTATAGATTTTATCCCAGAGGTATGCATTCTTAAACTTGCCAATGTTTTATTTTTCAGTACCACCATCTAGGCCTTTCTGAGCCAAATATAATATACTATTTTTGTTTATGCTATCCTTCTTCCCATAAGAAAAAAAGTTATCGATTAATTTTCTGAATTGCAGGTTCAGCAACTCATTTCAGAACTCAATGAAATTTTGGCGCATGACATTGTGGATGAAGCTGGTGTGTGGAAAAATAAACTTACACTTCAATGTCTCCAGCTTTTTGATCTTCTACCACTTGCAATCCAAGAACAGCTGCTTCTGGAGAGAGATCCACATGGAAATGTGCAGGTGAGCTCGCTATTTTCACTGCCTGATCTCTAATACTCTGCTTCATTCTACTTTGTTTTGTGCTCTAGGTTGCAAAAATCGAAACTGAAAAAATGCTGATTCAAATGGTGGAAACTGAGTTGGAAGCAAGGAAGCAGGGTGGTGCTTACAAAGCTCATTTCAAAGGGCAGTCCCACTTTTTCGGGTACTTTCTTATCATGTTTTTATTGTGTTCTTGATTATATTCTTTAAGAAGATTTATCCTGTTATATTCTTGATTAGGGGGATTTAGATTATCTCGATAAATTTATACATGGGAGGAGTTTTAAAATAAAGTTATTACGTGAACCACACACTCATTCAAAATTATAAACCCTGTTCATCCCATCTGAAACCCCTAAAGAAACATGCCCTATGTTGCTAATATTAATTTCAGAAAAAAGAACAGTTTACAATATGGTGGTTAGTCTTGTGATCTCTTTTGTTTACAGTTATGAAGGAAGATGTGGTTTGCCATCCAACTTTGATGCAACATATTGTTATGCCCTTGGTTATGGAGCTGCAGCATTGATCAGTAGCGGGAAAACAGGACTTATATCCTCTGTATGTTCTTTTGCGTTACTTTTCTCAGCGAATGCTTATCTTAATGCTATAATCTGCAATTTATCTTGCTCGATATTTATTTGGCAGGTCGGGAACTTGGCTGCTCCAGTTGCAGAATGGACTGTTGGTGGAACAGCACTGACTTCACTGATGGATGTAGAAAGGAGGCACGGTATGCCGACCCGAACCTCGCTCAGTTGATGGAGTTCTTTATTTTCCTCCTATAATCGATACTTTTACATAGAGCCAATATTTTTTACATATTGCAGGTAAATTCAAGCCTGTGATAAAGAAGGCCATGGTTGAGTTAGATGGTGCGAATTTTCTTTTGCTTGCGAGTCATGATAATGAGATCTAGATCCTTAAATAACCGTGCTCCAATCGTGAACAAAGTGAAATTGTTACGTGATCCATAATGGGGTTTGTTAATGATCATTTGCAGGTGCCCCATTCAAGAAATTTGCATCTTTTAGAGAAGAGTGGGCTCTGAACAATCGATATATTAGTCCTGGTGAGTGTATTGTCGAAGTTGTTATCTGTAATAACATAGGAGCTGAAGGTTAATGTTTTGCGTGCAGGTCCGATTCAGTTTGTTGGTCCAGTGGCTGATAAGCTTAATCATACTTTACTCCTGGAACTTGAAGCTCAGGTTTAAAAACGTGAGTGAATTTATGATATTGAATGCTTGTGACCGTTCTTCGTGAATTTATAAAATTGTTAAGAAGGTGATGGTGTGTTTGAGCTTGTGTTATGGTTGAAGCACTGAAGTGTGTATCCCATGTTGAAACATTTCATTCAAGCTTACGAATAAAAAGGCTTATGTTTATTGTGTTTGAGGAATAGCCTCAAGGTTCACTTGCAATATAGATTGTTCATTTATCTATAATTCCCATTGGTTAATCAAATCATTATTAAATTATCGTAAGAGTTAATCAATGAACTAATCTTTCAATTTAATTGAATTGTTTTGGTTGTGAAAACATGAATTTGATTTTTGATTTGTTTGTAACAAAACTACTTCATTTTTGTTGAGCTAACAAAAATTAGTATTTTTGTAACATACTCGATACTAGTCAAGTGTTATTTGCATTTGGCTAGCAAATTAGGTACTTCATTGTCTTGTCCATTCACCCAAGTGAATTGGACATTAGTAATTTTTTAACTTTTTAGATTGTAATAAAGCAAGTTCATTTTAGAGAAATTTAATAATTTTATACTAAAATTTAATAAATATTTCATATAAGTTTATAACTCTATATATTATTAAGTAAAGATACTTTTAATATATGATATGGATTTTGATATTTGATATTAATTCTAATTTTAATTCCTGCAATTTGCACAGATCTTTAATGTTTTTAAATAAACTTTAGAATTTGTGTTCAAATCTTGAGAAATCGCTTTTCGAGAATCTCAATTCCTAGTCCTAAATATCAATATTCATTAAGTTTTTAATCTATAATAAGGCTGTTGACAGGGCACGATACCTCTTTGAGCACGTGGCTTCTTTTTTGCTGAAAAAATGGGAAAGTTAAATAAAGAAGAATCGCTGTGTTTTTGTGGTGTCGCCTATCTATCAAAATCTATGTTATAATACCGCAGGTTGAATCGTCAGTTCGAACCGATTTTTAATGAATTGGAGATTTTGCGCTTCAGTTCAAATAGAATGATATCAATATTGAATTCATTTAGTCCAAGATTTTGATCGAACCGCAAAATCTATTGTTTCTTTGTGATAAGAAACGATATCATTTAGTATACCACTATTTTATGAGACAAAGAATGTTGAATTCTTTGAATATAATTTTCACTATATGATATAACTCTTTGTAACACTCCGAGTGATATCGAAATTAGATATCAATTGAAAGTTTGAGATAGAGTAACGTCAATTAAGAGAAATATCATTTGTTGATGCTTATTGTGTTCATCAAATTGATAATTTTTTTACTCTTATATAGTTTCTTCTTTGGATTCATCGTGTTGGAAAGAAGCTATTAAAATATAATTTGAATCTATCTTAAAAAGTATGGCATGATAGATAGTTGATTGATGTGCCTGCAGAAGCAAAATTTATTGACTACAATTAGAATTTTGATAGAAATTCTTTCGTAATTAGTACATTGATATGTATCAGTTGGTAGTCAAATGCTTAATTGAGAAGTCAAAATATTAATTACTTTGATACTTTGCACATGTTACTAGAATCACTTCTTTATATATTTTAATTGTGTTAGCTTCTATACATAGATTTGTCATTCATGAGATGGATGACAAAATCGTTTTGTGAATTGTAATATTGAAGAAGAAATCTATATGACTCAGTATAAGGGTGAATTGTTTTTGGCCTAGAGAACAAAATGTATAGACTATTAAAGTCTGTTTATAGCCTAAAGCAATCACCTAAATTACGATATAAGAAGTTATATAATGTGTAATTGATAAAATATTATTTATCAATTAGTGTGAATAAATGTGACTATATTCAAATAAATGTAATGAAATAGTTGAGAGATACCATAACATTTGAGATAAGATATGATAGATTATACATTGTACCTGAAGATACAATGATGAGACTGAATTTTCGATTCAAATGAGATCAAATCTACCAGTGAATAATATATTCATATTGGGTGGGGTATTGTGACTTGGAATCATCCAAGTAAACTATCATTGTCATATCGAGTTGATTGGTATTGAAACTGAGTTGTTTAAAAATTTATTGGCAGAGATCCCTTTAGGGTTAAAACGAAGACTCTCTATGTTTATACATTGTGATTGCCAATCGTCAATAGTACTTGTTAAAAATAAATCTTATAATTGCAAAACATACATCTTATATTTAAGCATGTTATCGTGAATAAGATGTCGAGAGATGGAATCATTTCCATTATATATGAGAAGTCGGAAGTGAACTTGGCCGGTCCTCTGACTATACCATTCGGAAAAATAAACAATTGCTCAAACATCGAGGGGAATGAGACTAATGTCAATTGATTATTAATAGTGATGGATATCCAACTTATGTGATTAACGATCCTATGAAGTAAGTTCATATGGGTAATAACTAAGTCAATATTAATCATGATAGGTACATTATATAGTCGTCATATGGTGTTTGAGCATGAGGTACTCATTACTTCATATATTGTGAGGTTGATTACTTAATGATTTTTATATCTCTTTATAGTGGTGTGTCGATTGCAGTACACATTTGATGAAATCACCTATGTGAGTGTGGAGTGTGGCCGCTCCTATGGGACCTTGACAAGTCTCTAGAGCATTCATGAAAGTCCGAGCACGTGCATGGCCTATTAGCGCAAAATCGCGTTGAACAATGGTTATTTGAAAATATAAGCATAATTGGTAAACGTTATCATACAATAATGTTCAATGGTTCATAGAAGCTATATGTTTAACCATTGTATATGTGCGATTAATCTCATTCTTTCTAGGTCCGATTCATACTCCAAAAGACACCACATACGATGTGTTTATGTTAATGTGATTGAACTAAGAATCTATATAAAACCTTTTAAATATATGAGGGATTTTTATATAAAATATAACAATATTTAAAAGGTTTATTACTTTTATTATTATGTTAAATACATAATAAAAAGCAATAGATTTTTTCTTCTACTAAAACTACATTTCATATTTTATTGGGGCGGAGTGGGAAGTGGAAAAATAAAACAAGAGAATACAAGTATTCTCTTATTTTATCTTTTTCTTACATGTGTTGATTTTGAGTTCATCGACAACAACCATCGTTTCTGAGCAAGGAAGCTTGTTGCTTGTGTAACCTGGAGAACATCTGTTTTGCTGGAATTGTTCTTAGGTTCAGCGTCATTACGATGTACCACAAGGGACACTCCATCAGATTTTATATTGGAGATCAAATCACTTTCTGGTATTGTTTTATATTTACTATATTTAATAATAATGTTATTAATTTCTTTGAATGTTTAATCCAGAATTCCAACAAATTATTGGTATAGTTTAATTTATTTTCTATCTATACTGAGCATATTTAAAGTATCAAATTATCATAAATTGTCTTAAAGTAAACCCCAGGGGCAATTTTTCTAACAATTGAAATGAGTCTTTTATGCTTAATTGTAAGAACTTTTGGTATACAATAATGTTGAAAGATGTACAAATATCCCATATTCGAAAAACAGATTCAAATATTCAACATACATTATTAATAGATAATATTACAAATGCATGATGTATCATTACTATACATTGAACTTAAATCCTTATAATTTTCTCTAAATATAAATATGGAATCTAAGCAATCAATTTGAGTAGATTGAAAGTGGACAAAGCAAATTACACTTCAATCCCATCATCACTTTTGTCTCATTCTCGACATTATTTTCCATTACTACTATTTCTTTAAAAAATTCACAACAAAATGGCCATATCATGATTGCATCAGTTATTACAATTAAGCTTCAAAACACAACTTAGCGATTGGGTCTAGAAACAATGAAGTATTCAACAACACAAGACCCGTAATTGTAAAGTTTCAAATGAATCCAATTTAACCCTTTTCACCCATATTACCAATTCCAACCCGACCCTAATTCATATCTAGTAAAATTTACCAAGAGTGGTACATATGAAATTAATTTTGATTTTAAGACATTGCATGTGAAACATAATATTTTTTTTATTGGTAAGTTTGTTAACTTTATTTTCACAAAATCATGTAAATTTTGAAATCTTGTTTGAAAATGTATAAATATTTCAATATTTTTAATATTAGCAACCCGTAATTGATATTACACTTGAGCCCGTACTCTTGTGGATCCACAAGCGTGCCCTTGGAGTATCAGGCTATGTTTCAAAATCGGTGGTTAATCGATTTTTAATGAATCACTAATTTTTTAATTCGGTTTCGAATATATGGATATTTTAAAATATTTACGTTTCGAGCAACAATTTGTACCGATTCTTCTAAAAGACCAATTTTAAAACATAGGTATCAAGTTTGTATATACATAAAATCAATGTTTGAATACCGGCTTACCGGTCTTGTACAGGTCTTGGTCAATACACTGGTATACCGTCGATATACCGGATATACTAGTAATATATCGAAATTTCGGTCATCTCGGTGAACACCGGTATAAACGAAATTTCGGTCATCTTGGACGAAATAGATTAAAACACTGCATAAAATACAGGTAGTTTTAAAGTTGGTATCGTATCCAGACAAATAGAATAATAATAAGAGGGGCTTTTGAGAAAAAAACACAAGTTTGAAAATATTGTCAAATGTCTGGTTTCTTTAAATTGGGCAAGGCCTCGATTGACGGTTTCCTGTCGGAAAGAATAATTTGTTTTAAGGCGAACAAAGTTTAATTATTAAGACATTTTTAGGGTTTTTGTTTAGACTTTTGAGTGCGAAATTTGTCACCAGGTAACTCCCAAATAACATGTGTGGAATGTTTAATTAACAAAATATTAGTAACTTGTTTGTTCACCATTATATAACTGTCAAAAAATAATCTTTCAGGTAAATAAATGTGCGTTTTTTATTTATGATATATCAATAATCCCAAAATATTTTCCATCGAAAAAATATGCTATAATTATTTTTTTATGTTTTTAATATGCATCTGGAAATGAGATAACATATAATAATGTCTATTTTTTCTTTTGAATTTAAGGGTTAATAGTTAATACTTTATGCAATTGGTTCAAAACATAAAATATATGTTATGACATAAAATATTAACAAACATAAATATATGTTATCGCATTAAATACTTTATGCGATTAGTTCATTGACATGGTTTTTCAATGAAATGATATATTATTAAAAACAAAGAAGAGTAATTATGTTAGACAATCATAATATATGAATGAGAAAAATATGTTATATTTAAATTATAAAATTTTGAGTTCAAGTTAAGTAAAATAACATGGAACAACCGAAAAATAATAATTTATCAATGGTTAAAAATTATAAAAATTTTACGCATGATTTATTATAAGGATACAAAGAATATTGATGCTAGAGATAGTGCTATGCATGAAAATTCATTGATTCGAATATCTACTATAGTAAAACAAATTTTAACGATATTTGAACTATGAATATTTGACCGGATCGAATCACTTTCGATTTTGGATCGTATATGATCTTTATAACGTATGATCCCATCCGATCCGACAATACATAACAATACAATATATATTATTTATACTTTTCATTTTCTTATTTTAAATATCAATACCAAATATATTTATCTTCCGTTGTATTTTAAGTTTTTTTTTTTTTTATTCATTAAACTAAATGATTTAGAAAGATTATAGAATTTTAAAATTATTATACATATATATTTTATATGTATTTTATTAAATAAATGAGATGAAAGAAAACAAATATGTAATACATTGAAAATTAAATTTAAAATTATTTTTTTAGTGTTTAGGGTTAATTATATTTTTTTATGATTATAAATTATTAAAAATAAATAAATATCATTCGAATGCACACTTCATAGATGTTGATTACTGTTAATTAGACTAAATAATACATTTAATGCAAAAATTAAACACCTTTGATGTTTCTTATCCATTTATTTGGAGACCAATTAATTTTTCCTTTAGACTCATTTTCAGAATTTCGAGAAGTTTAAAACATTGGGTATTTAACGGTATCTGCATTTTGTATTAGTTTATATCATTTAATTTATATAATGATTATTTTAATTTATTAATTTATTATTTTTTATGTTGTGGTTGTATATCAATTATATGTATAATCACATAATTTATTTTCTATATTATTATATTGATTTGATATGTTACTTTTATTAAATTATAGTTACGATTGAATCTATTTTAGTATATGTTTGCTTTGTTATTTAGAGCTATACATCTTCGTCAATGCTCTCGTGGTCCTTCTAACAAGATTGCATTGTTAAAACAACACATTAGTAGTAAGATTCAAAGTAGAGAATTGTATGCCTTAATTCAATTTTAGCATAAATTTATTATTTAGTAAGTTGGTAATTTGGACTACACATTTAATACATGTTTGATGTACTTAAGATTTTATAGATTATTAGAATTAAATTAAACAATCATATTTTGACCGCCAGATGCATACATTTTCCTCATAAGACGTTGGAGGCTTTGATTTCGTGGGGCTCTTCGATCGACTCTTTCCATCTTCATTGCACTCTCGCCCTTATTACACTTCCCATGGGGGAAGAGTATGATATTGGGATACTATTCTTAGTTTCACCCATTTCAACTCCTCCCTAATAACTCATTCATGCACTCCCGTGAAATTTGAGCTTCTCGATTGATTGTTGATAATATCAACTGCGGTCAACCAACTGTTATACATGCTACCAAGAACTAAATGGTCTATGTGTCATCGTCCATTATATAGTTAACCATTGATAATGATTGACCAAGTGGCAAAAGTCATTCATATGCCTGCAACCAAGCTACCTTTCGTCATCATCATAGTATATACCTCACGTATTAAATGGACTCGGTTGGTTGACGAAATTCGTTCATATACATTTAACATGTCTTCATCATCTTATGGGTTGTTGTATGATATATGAAATTGAACACAAGATCGCAAGCCCTTGCGAATTTGTGATATAGTCTCAACCAATGAGAGATATATCTTGGTCATCTTTGTTTCTACCAAGTTCCAATACATTCCCTTAATCGCTTTGAATATGGTGTTACATATTTGCATTTTTCAATAGTCAAAATTATATTTTTTGAACACTTTGAGAGTTTTTTATCATCACATTGCAAATTATAGTAATTTCACAATCATCACCAATTGTTGGGATATGCAAACGATACCCTAATAACGCTAAAAACAAAAAGTAAAAGACATTAGAAGATTTAATGTTGAAAACCTAAAGTGGATAAATAATCACGTGAGCGTTGGATCAATCAAATTTTATCGAAACAAAAATACAACTTGAGTTTTATTCTAAAACTCGTGGGAGTAGGGATGAAACAAATGAACCTTGTCACTTTATAGTGGAGATAATTAAGTAAACTAACAATTTTTTAAATATTTAAATATATGATTTTTCATAATCAAATTATATATCTAGTGTTATATTAATAATTTTATTTTAATATATATTAATTCCAAATATCTACATGGACAACTTCATCTGGTAATTTAAAGTCTGTTCAAAACTTATTTTTCTATTGCATTAGTTTTGTAATCATATAAATACATTATAAATTAAAATTACGATATGTCACCACTAAATTAGTATTCCTTGAGGCCAAGATGTTATTGAGGTAGAGAGATGGGTTTATTTAGGGAGAATAAAGAAGTATAGAGATACCGTGCCGAAGCATCAAAAACATTTTCACCGAAAACACCCACACGATTTGATGGTTCATCATCACTCTCCCTGGTCCCTTTACCTTCCTCTCACTCCTTCCTTTGTCTTGTGTTTTCTTCTCATGGATTTCTTTCATTATTTTCTATTCCTGTCATTCTTTCTTCACTCTCTGTACAGAAAAAGCGATCACCATCATGAGTTTTCATTGGGAAGGTAAAGCTTCCAGCTTCAGCCCAATCTCCCTTTTCCTGCTAAAATTCAACTAACTCCTTGTTAGCAAGCAACGAACGCCTCAACTTGGATCGATAAGTGTTTATATTTTACTGTTAAAAGCTGCTGCTGCTGCATCAATGGCGTAAAGACCGGGAGTTTCTTTTTCCACTAGGGTTTTGAGAGAAATGGATGGTATGTTTGCTTTCGGGGAAACAAGCAGTTCTGGGATTTGCTCTATGATGATGATCCCTGAATTCGTAGATTCTCAGCCTGATAGCACAGCCCCAGCCACGTCTATGATGTTCGGACATCATCAGGATCACACTGGTTTTTATTTCATGGAAGGAAATAACAACGAAGACAAAGCGAGAATAATGGCTCATCCTCACTTTCACCGCCTCTTGGCCGCTTATACTAACTGTCACAAGGTTTAAATAATCAATTTTGTTACAGGGTATTTATTCTTTTTGTCACTAATGAAGATTTGTTAGTACAGATCGGAGCGCCGTCAGAAGTAGTGGCGAAAATGGAAGAAGCCTACGAGGCGGCGGCGATGACTAGACCGGTGACGAGCTCTGTCGGAGAAGACCCAGCTTTGGATCAGTTCATGGAAGCGTACTGTGAAATGTTGATGAACTATGAACAAGAGCTTACAAAACCTTTTCAAGAAGCTATGGGTTTTCTTTCAACGATGGAATCTCAGCTGAATTCTCTTACTCTCTCGTCTTCTGGTATACTTCTGATCTCTTTTCTATTTTTTTGCTTCATTTATTTGTCTCAGATCTTACTGCTGGATTTTGTGTTCAGAATCAGATCATTTTTATGAATGAATTTGTGCATGTGCATGATTGCAAGAAATTGGTGGGATTCCTTTGAATTTCCTCTTTGGGTTTCATTTCTGAAGATTTTGGCTTTGGAATCATCCAAATCCCAGAAATCAGAACCTTCTCCCTGAATTTCTAGGGTTTTATTACAAAAGAAAGCCTAAATTGATTGAACATAAGCGACAAAGAAATATGAAAATTTAGGTCACATTACAAAACCATGAAGTCATGGGAATGATACATTGTGTTGAAAGATTGTCCATGTACTATATGGAAATAGAAAAAGTTCTAGTTTATGATGGGAATAATATCATGGATAATAAGCTTGATCTAAGTTTTTTCAGTGTGATTCACTTCTTTTATAAATTGAGTTATACCGATATTCTCTCGACTTATTAAGTCCTGAATTTTTACATGATATAAAAGTTGCATGGTGGGTTTCAGGTTGATTCATACCGGTTTATACAAAAAAACTCGGTTAGAAAAGCGCATCGAGCTTAGAAGATAAAAATAGATCGATCTATAATTCGAGTACTATCGAGCATATTGAAATAAGTATGAACTAAACAATTACCAATTCGGTTTGAGGGAGTGTTGAAACATTGTCGCAGGTCAAATATTAGAAATAGAAAAAATTCTAATTTATGTTTAATTAGTTTCACCCAAGTTTTTTTTAATATGCACTGGGCTCTACAGATTATCTTAGTGGATTGAATCCTGAATTTCTATATTTTTTGCCTTTGCAGCTAATAATTTGTTTCTTGATCTTCTTACAATGGCAGGTGAAATTGAGACAAATGCCTCGTCTGAATTCAAATTTGATGCAAACAACAGCTTAATCGACCCTCAGGTAGACGAAAATGAACTGAAGAGCCAACTTCTACAGAAATATAGCGGGTATTTGGGTGGCTTGAAACAGGAATTTATGAAGAAAACAAAGAAGGAGAAGCTTCCGAAAGATGCTCGGGAGCAGCTTTTGGACTGGTGGAATCGCCATTACAAATGGCCGTATCCATCGGAATCACAGAAGTTGGCGTTAGCGGAGTCGACAGGGCTGGACCAGAAGCAGATAAATAATTGGTTTATTAACCAGAGAAAAAGGCATTGGCGGCCGTCGGAGGAGATGCAGTTTGTCGTCATGGAGGCGGCGCAACCTCTGTACATGGCGTCCAATGACTTTTCCGGCAACGATTATCCTGGTATGTTGTGAATTGCAATGGTGAGACTTCTTATTGCGTTTTCTGGGGCTATTTCGGTTATCGGAATGAAATAATTGAAAAAATAAAAAATTGAATATGGATGATGTTTGTTTATTGCATTATAAGCAAATTTCATTTCAAGTGTCATATTGTCTCCCATTAATAACTATCTGTCGTAATGGGTACATAAATATTATATTGATTGATGCGAAAATTAAAGTGCATTTTCAAGTGCAATTTGGATACTATAATTCAAATTTTAATCTTATTAATTTCAAATTATATAAAATTATAATATATACAGTAAAATCACTCGGGATCATTTAATTATATCCTTATATGGATTTTTTTCAAAGTGGCAAATAAATGGAGGGGTATACGTTTAATTAAAGAAGTTGACTATCCTAGAAAGAATGTATATATTGGATAGTGTGTTAGTAGATAATGCATGGTTTTAAAAAATCGGTCGGTTCGACCGGGAATCGCTCATTATCCCGATCCGATTTAAACCGGTTGGCCTATTATTTTTAAAACCGGTTTTAAGGCCTAAAAATCCGGTTGAACCGATTTATTTTACTCAAAATTAGTTATTAAAAATTTATATTAAAAACTTTTTAATTTTTTTTTAAATATATGTCAAAACTTTTTTATATTATCTAACTACATTTTTAAGAATTTATTTAGAATTCTTTAAAAAAATAGATTTATCTTGTTCACTAACATTATTATTTATTTTTCTATTAAACCGGTTCAAACCGATCTGACCCTTTGATCCAACCAATAGAAAGTATTTCCGATCGACCGGTTTTTAAAACCATGAGATAATGAGATTATGGTAATGCCATCCAAAATCGTGTAACAATTAACTCTTTTTCTATACAGTTTTCAATTTATATATATTATGGGTCTTTCTTAGTGGTATCAATAATTATCGGATTTTGATCACAATAAATGATTAGGAATCGATTTTTAATTCATAGTTGTTTGTTGGACACTTAGATGTAAGATATTAAATGAACACAAACATTTAAATGTAGAAAACCTCAACAGAAATGGAAAAAATTACAGTATCGAGAGGAATTCGTCGTGGCTAATTCAATAAGTGATGAATAAAACAATACACAATCAGTCGTGGCAAAAGAAACAAACAGTGGAAGGAATGACAAGGAATAAATGAGTAATAGTAGTTTAGAATGATCAAAAAGTTTATCCATCGATCTCCAAACCTTCTCATTTATATAAAGATGTGTTGTCCACTTTTACTTCCTTGTATCACTCCAATTCCGTTATCAGATCCTTTAGAATAGACAACTTCCCTTGGAACTTTAGTCAACATTTACATCTGATTTGACTGATTCAATATTAGTACTTTCAGTATTTTCTTTTTAGTCTGATCCAATTGGGCCTAAGCCTTAACTTGATCAAATTGGACTTGGACATCAACTCTGGGTTGATCTTTTTGTATGGGTTACGATATTCTCACGGTACCTAATCCTGAAGTTCTCATCAATATATATCATATTTTTTTCTTTGTTATTAATTTAATATTTAAATAATTCAACTTTTTTTCACCCATATGTTTGTGTGAACATTTATATTTTTTAATAAATTATTGAAAAACAAATGTATATATAAATAGGAGAAGTTTGTCTTGATAAACATTGAATTAACACAATTATGAGAAATAAAATTACTTATACTTAAATTTTGATGTAAACATGTCAATATATGTTTGACAATATTAGTTTTAAGTACTTTTTAAAATTAATTACATCATCATTCTCATTTTTAAATGTAGAAAGGTTCAACATATTAACAAAAATGAAAAATAATAAAAAATATTTAAATAAATTATATATGCTAAAAATAATTAAATGTAGAAAGATTCAACATATTGTAATAATTATATATTAATAATATGCAAAAAAATAATTAAATAAATTAAGAAGAATTCTATCTCCGACTATAGGGCCGAGCATTCAGTATTGATTGCAAGCGTGGCCGCCAAACATCCATGGTTAGAAAAGCAATCAATTTACCGATTTGCATGTTTAATTATCCAATTTTCAGTTGCTTACCATTGATTTTATTATATTTCGGTAATGTTTTCATATCGGTCCAAAATTTCATACAAGTACAGCCAGTAATTTTTTTTAAAAAAATAAAATTTTTATTATTTCCAGGTCGATCCGGAAAAATCCGGTTTCCGACCTGGAAACCTAGTACCGATCAAAATACCCGTAGGTATAAAAACATGGTATTTCTGTTACACAGTTTAGTGGCTATTAAATTTTTATGGGTGGATTGCACTATTTAATTTAGCAATTTTATTAAGAGATATTTTTAACTAATTAATAAAAATTGAAGAATATTTCAGTTCGAAAAGTTCTCAAGTATAAATTTATCTTATAAAGATAATATCTACAATAACAATATTATAAAAAATGATTAGCATCTACATGAAAAAAACAAACGATAATTTCATGATTCTAATCATATCTACTCCCAAAATTTTTTTGTTTGTTGTTTCTTGGGAGAATTTTAAAATCACTCACCCTTTGAATTAGTATTTCATTTTTATTTTATATTTGCATGTAAAAATTCAATTTAATGTTTTTTTAAAAAATATNCATCTTTTATGATATCACAATCACTCCATCTTATTTCAAAAATATTTTTTTAAATCATAATCAATTCATTATTCCAAACGTGCCCGTTATCTCATGTTGTGATGCGTGTCATTAGCAATTTAGAGTTTTCCAAATCTACAGCAAAATCATGGGATCTAACAATCCCGCGACACCAGGCTCATGTATATATACATAACAATTCACTTCGTTCATAACCATTAAATGAACACAAGGAAATCCAGAATAATCAGAGAAAAGTTTTATAGATTGCCATCTGTATATTTTGTTCTACGTTCAATGGACATTAAAGATTTCTGCATTTTCAAGCCCGCAGCAAATTCGTATAGTACAAATGTGTGAATGAGCACAGGCAAACCTGCCTGCTTACTATACATCGCTGGATTCATGCTCCTGAAGTCTGAAAGCGAATCTGTATTCCTCGCTGCTTCGTCGTCTGACTACGCTTGCTCTTTGCATCAGTCGAACAAGAGCTTGCACCACTTCCGACATCGGGGGACGAAACTCAGGCTCAGACTGCATTTAGAAATCATGGTGATGCTACTGAAGATTAATAAATGTGTGCCGTGTGGTGGGATGGCAACAAGAGCCACTATGTTCTTGTTATTTTCTACAGTTTTTTCATTGCAGAATCATAAAAATATGTGCAGAAATATTTCATCCAAATAAGTACCGCAGAAATACAGATATTGAACATTTATGTGACAAGTCAACTACTAACCTGTACACAAAGGGCTATGATGTCTGCGAAACGGCTTAACGACTTAGCAGGATACATTCCATTAAGGGAAATATCAACCATCTTAGCTAAAGCATCAATGTCATGGAGTTGAGGGGTGGCCCATCGTACAAGCGATTGTTCAGATCTCACTCTTGAACTGAAAATGGTAAGGTGATAGATGGATTTAAGTAACTCACAAGATGAATCACAGTATACATGAAGTTATTATGTTTCATATTAAAAATGAAATCAGATAAACCTGTCGAGAGGCTTCCTCCCAGTCAAAAGCTCCAGCATAACCACGCCGAAGCTGTACACATCGCTTTTCACTGTGTATATTCCTGACAAGGCACACTCAGGTGCACTGTAACCAAATGATCCAACCATTTGAGCTGAAGAAACCTGTCAATAATGTATGGAATGTTAAAGCAGTTAATGAGTTTGCCCTGTGGCATCTATCGCAATCTCTATCAGATTTCATGTATTCTTTGTTACAATAATGGAATATCTAACAGAGAAAATGTAGGGTGAAAATTCAGGTACAAAACAATGTCAATAAGCCACCCCACTAGAGTTTACCATATTAATTTACCTGCCTCTCAGCATTGGGTGCTAAAACAGCTAGTCCACAGTCAGAAAGATGCGGATTGAGCTCTTCATCCAGTAAAATATTTGCAGACTTCAGGTTTCTATGCACTACTGAAGGTAGGCACACTTCATGCAAGTACCTATCAAATGGAAATATGGTTGATTTATTGTGGGCATTGGAAAGAAACTGGTTGTGCACAAACTCAAAGCAGGAACATACTCTAAAGCTCGAGCAGCACCAAGTGCGATCCTAACCCGGGTGTTCCATGTCAATAGTTTGCTTCTGTCATCAGCAAGATGCAACATATCGTGCAAACTCCCATTACTCATGAAATCATATATGAGAAGGCGCTGCCCATGGTCAGCACAATATCCAACCAATGCCACTATATTGGGATGTCTTAGACGTGACATATTTGAAATAGCTTCAAGAAAATTATCTTCATCCTGCAATGATGCTGCTGTACTGTCTATCTTCTTGATTGCCATTACCTGGAACCGACAAAAGTACTAAAATAATAAGAAAGTCCATTGGATGAAGCATCTATTAATTTTTCTACAAACTGGTTGCAAACATATATCTCTAGAAAAATACTACCTTGCCATTTGGAAACACCCCTCTGTAAACACGGCCCATAGATCCTTCACCCGCCAAATTCTCTTGACTGAAGCTATTGGTCGCAATCTGAAGAGTAGCAACTGTGTAAGGAGTTGACGTCATTGGAGACTTCACTCTTCTCAACGATCCAGTTTTTCCATTTAAACTGTCCACCATCACATCCTCAGCAAATAAGGGTGGTTGTGCATCTGTAATGATGGCGGTTGATTTTGGCCTTTGCTCTTGCGTTTCTGCATTCACTGAACCAAAGATAAGCTGCAACCACGCTCTTTAAAATTCACTTGGTTGGGTTTGACACATAAATTTGGAATGGAAAAAACAGAAATCATAAGAAAAGGAGAACAATGTAATAACTTGTCTGCGAAATGGGATGCCATAACAAAGGAGGAGCATGGCTATCAAACATATATTTCACCGAATGGAAGAAGCAATGAGCCAAAAAAAGTTCTCACATGTTCATGGATTCTCCCATGATTAGAATATGAGGAGTGCCCTATTATTACACATACCAGCAAGAACAAGATGTTACCTTTAACAACATTGTAAACAGGAAGATTTTCAGTTGAAGACCGTCCATCTATTCCCTTCCTGGTTCTCCTTCTGTTAGCAAAATCAAATGCAAGAAGCAACAAGACCACTGCAAACAATGAACCTAGCACTATACCCACTATAGATCCTGCTGTCAATGGATTAGTCTTTGTACGATGAGGATTGCTCGGAACATTCGAGAAGGGTATCACAGGTTGCTCATTGCGATGATTAGGACGAGGTGTTGTTGGTGCATATGGTAGTTGAGGAAAAGGACCATTTAAAAATGCATTCCCATTATATCTAGTTCATGAAAATATTTTAGGTGAAGATAGTCACAAGCATTCTAATAAATCAACTCACTACTTACAAAAAATTGGGGACAGAAATCAAATCTGTTGGTACCGGGCCGCTAAAATTGTTATTTGCAACATTCCTGATAAAAAAAGGATGACTAGGATGTGAATATCCAAGAAACTCACGTAGATTGCCTGTTGATACTAAATCCCTCATTAAATATTTTACTACTTTGAGGGACAATACTGTTTCGTATAATACACTGGCAATGTTACTTACAAATTTTTCAGAGGCAGACCGATAAGGATGTTGATAGAGCCTGATAATTGGTTATTCTGCAATTGTCTATAAAAACAGACAATCAATACAAAGGAAAAAGGATTAAAGAGAGGGAATTGAAAGTGATTATGTAAAGATAATTGGACTCACAGGGTTGAAAGACTTGTCAATGATGAGAAGGATGGTGGGAGATTACCAGAAAAGTTGTTGAAGGATACATCCCTGACCCCAATAAACAAGAAACCAGAAAAAAATGAACACCTAAGAGTTGGTGCAAAAGCTCTTAGGAGAACATAAGAAGTAACGGGTTGTTGCAAATGGCAGAAATAGAGAGCAGAACAACCAGAAACATTCATTCATCAAGAAAACAAATTATCAATATAGTGTGGCTCACAAAGTAGCTAGTGCAGAATGATTAGCAAACATATCTCCAATATCTAGAGACAGCATGTTCCTGCTGATGTTCCTAATCAATAAGGAAACCATGAATTAGATTAAAGGCATGAACAACCTTAGAAATGTAGAGAACCTGCATGCCACTTACATATAGTTAAGCGAACTCATAGAAGATATGGAATAAGGAAGACCCCCACTAAAACTATTTCCAGCAAGGTTTCTGCACCCAAATAGAGAAAACATGAGGCTGAGATTGATTGAACATGCACTACAAACATTTTGAACTCCAATAACCACGTAGAAGTGCATTACATGCTTGTCAGGTTTGGTGGTAATTGATACGGAATTGTATCATGAATATTATTGTTACTCAAATCCCTGCAGAAGATGTGAGCAAAACATATAAGACAAACCAAAATTCAACATAACTAAAATACCAAACAGAGAATCAATTTCTCACAATGTCCTCAGTGAAACCAGGTTGTTGAGCAAGTATCCCATTGTACCACTAAGTCCCAAACCAGACAATTGGCTAACGACGAATAAACAACACCAGGATCCCACAAATCAGAACAATCAATAGACCATACACAATTTTATTAGGTCTCAATAAAACCTATACTCACAGAGAAACAACAGAAGAACCCTGACATGTGACGCCGATCCATGACTGCCCACAGGGATCCCCACCGCTTAAATTCCAGCCTTTTAGCTGTGAAGGACTATTCAGCGAAGCAAACAAAACTTGGAGCGCTTGCACTGTACCACAGCGAATGAAAATTGCAGATAATGATACAAAATTGCAATCTGTGCAAATTAGTCTCCCAGATAATTGCTATTAACTAAAACAATTTCGTAACAGGAAATTAAAGAAATCCCTTAAAAATCTGGTCATGCGAAGCGAGTAAACATTTCGTTGATCATCTACGACCAGGTGAGGAAATGAAGAGTGCATCCAGATATTTTCAATATACTTCTGATATTACTTTACAATGTCTCCTTCAGAAATATCAAGAACCAAAAGTAGAGCTGAAAAGTAAATCTGGCAACAGATTTACTCAAAGTTTCAGAAGTAGCAACTCACAAATCCCAGGAAATTTCTAATATATAAAAAAAGTACTGCATTGTAGGAAAAAACGTCATTTTCGACGAATCTCGAAAATAGAGTCAATCTAACACCAACACTTGTAGCCAAACAGTAAAAAGAAAGATTCAATTGTTTCTTGCTTTGAAGAAACGGCAGGAACTAAAAAAAGAACTTGTCAAAAATTCACCGTCGCTCGGATCAGTAACAGCACCAACTGCGCAGAAACGAAGAAGTGCCGCTGCGATCACCAAAGCCTCGACAAAGAAAGCCGCCGTCCGCCCCTCCATAGCTCTAATATGGAGTCAAATTAAACGGTTGCTGGACATGAATCACCGCCTATCATTGCCGACGAGAGCCAAAATCGTGGACTAACGGGGGGTCACCATCACCTCACAAATCGTTGGATTCATAACTTCATTAAACAATAGAAACTAGAAAATGAAAATGAACAAAAATGTGTCGGCGGAACGGGATTCTGCTTTATTCACACTAAAAGCTGTTCATTTCTACTAAACCTCTGTTACCAGCTTTTTTGTATTTCTTTCCCTTTCAATTCAATTTCTTTTTATGGTTCAGAATTTAGTGAAAGTTAAAGGCTTTTCAGTAAAAAATAATGAGTATTATTTTAGTGCGCGTAGTCCAAACAAGTTTAGTTTTCAAATAAATTTTATACCAATAAATACTAATCAAATTAGTACGATAAAGATTGGATTTCTAGGTTGTTTCTTTGGTAAAATATTTATAATAATTAATATTTAATATCTCGGGTTTTTATCACTGTTTTTAGCATTCTATGGAATTACTTGTTTACTAGAGTAATTAAGCTTAGTTAGTAGAGCCTAAGACAAAATATCTGACGGTATACCGGTCGGTACCAATTTTTATTTTATTTTATCTTTTAAAAATATTAATATTTAATTAGTATTTTAGTATTGACCCGAAAAATTCCGCAAATCGACCCGAATACCCGGTACCGGGCGGTACGAAAAAAAATACCGGTACCGAGCGAAATTTGATGTACCGGATGGTATACCGACGGTATACCGTCCGGTATGAAAACAGTGGTTTTTATCATTCTATGGAATTACTTGTTTACTAGAGTAATTAAGCTTAGTTAGTAGAGCCTAAGACAAAATATTTGAAGTATCTCGGTCAATCCAATCTCATTATATACTTAAAAATTAATTTAAAAAGTACAATTAAGCACATAAGTTGAACAAGATGTGTGGCTATCAAAGATAACTTATATGTATAATATTTGAGTATTTTCTACAAATTATTTGGAAAAAAAGTGTTATCAAAACATAAATCACAGATTTTATGAGTATAATTATATAGTATTATTATTAGAAATGATTATGATCGACAGAGGAAAAATTAAATATGATTTATGCGGTTGATTTAAGACGAAAATACCCTTGAAAGGATTTCATTTAATGCTGTACACCGTGGTTTGGTGGTACTGGAGGACAGAAAGGAGTTAAATGGAGGACAAATGACGAAGTTGCCCTCATCTGATGATTACGACATCTTCCATTGCGTCTATGGGGACCTTTTTGACCAACAACTATCTATCTGCCCACTTTAGACACCGTATGCCAGGGTATGGTGTAGGTTCCCTATCCATACACATAATTACATCTAGTAATAAAAATAAAATACAATGTATAATATAAATAGGGAAAACCATAAATTTGGGTGGAAAACTTAATAATATTAAATTTATATAAAAATTATTTATGTATATATAAAATACTAATTTTAACGTGTGAAATCAAAAAAAAATGAAGAAAACATAAGGTCAAATAAACATATGGTTGTTACACTATCCGAACAATTCGTGAACAATATATGTTCGCTTGTATGTAATGGTGTTCGTTCATTCGAATAAAAATATGAACATTGTTTGAACATTATTTTTTGTTCATTTATAATTTGAACGAACATGAACACTTTCGTGAACAAATTCGAACGTTCGTGAATAAATATATTATTTAAAATAATTTTTATACTAATAGATTATTATAGTATTTAAGTTTAAAAACGTTTACAAAACTTTCTTATGTTGTGATTCTAGTGAGATAGTCTTCTTATTTGTTTCATAAAAAAATAATTGTTTTATTATCTCTTTAGTATATTTATTTTTGTGATTTTGTTTGTAAAACAACAAAATTTGATTTTTTTGGTGAAGTTCACACAAATAGTATAACACATGTTCGAACAAGCTATTCGAATGAACATGATCATTCACTTAATAATTTGAACAATGTTCGAATATATTTTAACTTTCGAATAAAATATGAAAGAACATCAACACGTTCGAATAAAAATATGAACGAACATAAACATAATGAATTCGGTTCGTTCGGATCGAATAATATCCCTAAATAAACCTAAAAAGAGATTTCAAAGTAGAGAAAAGATAATCCAACAAGCAAATTACTCCGTAATATTTTACATGTAAATCATCCAGATTGCAAAAGATTACTAGCTTGCATGTTTAGTAGGACAAAACGCATATTTATTAACATTGTTTTTAAATAATGAATTATAATTAGGATTATTACATGTGAAATGTGAATCATTTGAAAGATTATTTGAGGTAGAATACTGTAATTGTTAATGAATAATAAAATATAAGCCTAGGTAATCTATTCTCCCTTGACAAAGATTGTGGTAGTCTATATAATCTATTCCCACAATTGAATAGAGTACAAAGATGCTTAGATCATCCTCAACTATGTTCGTTCGGAAATTTCATTTTCTCATTCATATCAGTATTTTCTCTGTACACATCATCATTTTTTAATTTTATAAATAAATTTCCTCTCATCCATACAACAATGTCTGGACACTTATAATTTTTAAATTTTATTTTTTTACACATAAAAAATAATAGAATCATAATATTATGGATAAAATCATTATATAAATATATTATAAATATTTTATATTTTATAATTACTTTAAAATTAATTTTTTTAAAAAAAATTTAAATAAAAATGGAGGAAAAATAATATCATGTCCAGGACACTCTCTTTCCTCCGTACTTTCCTAAAAGTCCCACGTGGACTCCAGCTGGACGTCCAATCAGATTGAACGTCCAAAATTGGAGATAGTCTTAGTGCATCCACATTCATGTCTGTCCAAACATTCATTTCTCTCACATAACGTCATCTTTTTTTTTTCATCAACATTTAATTAAATCAACTTTTTTTTATCATTTTATTATTGTCTAGACACTTATACTTTTATAATATATATTTTTCTATTTTAATGAATTAGTTTAAAACAAAGTCATCAAAATAGTTTTAATTTCGTAACATATAAATACAAAATACTTATTGAAAAAAACCAAATATCATATGTACTAATTATATTCCAAGTTTTGTAAAAACTAAACTTATTAAAATAGTTATATATATAATAAGTAATTTAAATGCATAAACACTAAAACAAAAATAATAAAATAGTATTTAAAAATAATAATAATAATAATTTTTGAGATGAGAGATTGAGGACTCTCTCTTTCATCGAATATGATAATCGAACAGTCGTACAGTTATATAAATTTCACACATTCTTAAATGGACGGACGTCTGAACACCACGTCAGTCTGCCCAAGAATGGAGATCCTTATTAATTTTTCTTTCAATATCATTTTTTATTCACATTACTTTTGTTCTCCATATCATCTTTTTATTTCATCATTAATTTAGGGCAATTTTACCAACCAACCCAAATCACAAAAATTGTTGGCTAACTAGTTTGTTTTGGTAAATTATTTGTTGAATAACTTATGTTCGTATTTTATTTGTTAAATAATCTATTTAACCATATATAAAAGTATTATTTATATATTTTATTATAAATTAAAAAAATCAAATATTAAATAGTATTTATACTTTTTAGTTAAAAATAAATCAAATAATCAAATAATTGATAAAAAAACGAACTGATAAATACTATCAAGTTTAAGTATTTAATAAACGAATAAATTTTGTTGTACAACAAATGAATTTTGGATAATAAAAAATTCAAATTAAATATAATAATATTGAATACACGCAAATGATTATACTAGTTAAGCAACATAAACTAAAATATATAAAATGTTTTGAAAGTATATATGCCAATTGTTGAATTAAAGATTGAAAGCCAAATTTAACCCGTAATGAAATTTTTGAAACCAAACACCCAATTTTCTCATTCTCTCTTAATTCAATTTTTAAATGATTATTTATGAGAAAATAATATGTTTTGTCCCTAAAATTTTGTGATTTTGTTGGTATTCAAACTTTAATTTGACATATAGATTCCCCAAAGTTTCATTATTTTAGCAAATTTGATATGCAAAGTTTTATAAATGTGAAAATTTAGATCCATGAAGTTGAAGGAGAATTGCGCATAATACCACCGATTCTGAACCGGTTTGGAATTTTACCATCATTCGCGTTAGTGTATCGCCAATTGCAATTTTTCAATTCTCAATAGCCTAACTCGAGTCGATTTAGGCTAAATAGAATTAAAAAAAATATTTTTTATGCTGCTCGATTTAGCGTAAATTGACCGCGGTTTAGCGCTCGATTTAGCCTAACGCGAATTGCGGCTTATTAAACTGCCCAACTTTTATTCTCCTTCTCGCGTTTAGGGTTTAGGAAGAATAATTCATATGAAGATCTCTCGTGCTTTGTTCTAATTTTTTCCTCTCCCGTCATTCCTCCTTCCGGTGTTGTCGTATTTTTGTTGATAATCAAATCGAAAGATCTTCATCCCGTTTTTATTGCTCCTTCGGTTTGTGTTGGTACTTATTGTGAACTTGTATAACTTTATTTGTGCTAAATTGATTATTTATGAAATTAATTGTTATAATTTGATTAGTTTTGATAATAGTTGTGAAGAATGGCTTGGATACGATATTAGTTGTGGCTATTTGATTTGTTATGATATTAGTTGTGAATAATTGATTAGTTACGATATTATTGTAATTATATTGTTTACGACTAATTGATTGTTTACGAAATTAGTCGTTACACTTTGATTAGTTGTGATATTAACTGTGAAGAATTGNAAATAAGAGTTATGTTGCATTTTACTTGTAGTTATAAAATTGAGAAGAAGAAATTTTACTTATACAAAAGTAAAATGAAAAATATGATATGTTCCACAACTTCCTTAATTTCTATTTCCTAGAATGAAAAAACAGAAGTAAAAGTGGTTCAGAACACACCCTTAGATTATTTATTTTTGTATTATCAAAAAATTATTAACTAACACTTAAAAAACTCCATCAAATTCAAAAAATTCCATTAAATCCATTAAAAAACAAAACTTAGTACACAAAATCAACGTCTTCTACGACCGCCAAAGCCATGCTGCCCGAGATGTCCACCGGTGCCACACGCACGTCTGACACGATTACGCCTTCCCTGTCGTTCGCCTCCACCTGCTCTGGTGACTCATCTCGGAGTCTAGTCACATGCTCTTCATCTTCGCCTTCTGGGTCCATAGTAGACTGCATATTTCTCGGGCCGATCGGAGGTATATCGTTATGCTCCCGTGTCTGGTGTGAGGAACTAGCTCCATGGGTAACTGGGAAACCAACACCAGGTGTTGGGGTCTGCTGCATCGATTGGTAGAAGGACCACATCATGGTCATTTGTTCCGAGGTAAGGAAGGGAGGCGGCGTCTGAACCGAATGTACGTGACAACCAAATGTAGGGGGCACATGGGAACTACCGGTGGTCAGATCTGGAGCACATGTATCACTCCTAGGTTGCCCACCATATAAGTACCCATATAAGTTCCTTGAATCAGTCGTCATCTGAGCCGTTGCCGAATGAGGATCACGCTCTACAGTCTGAGATAGTACTTCGAGCTGAGCTGCCTATTAACCAAATAAAAAAATGAAATTAGAAGTATTTAAAGAAACACTCGTACTAGACCGTAATACCTCATACAATACTGGCTGTGCTACCCCTCCACGCCAACCTGAAGGATCTGAACTACTAGTAACGAGGATTAGCATTGCTATCCTATGGTATCATGTGAAGTATTCATCATCCGATGACTGGTCGTCTCGGGGATCATAAAGAGAATCAAATCGTGATGTCCAATGATTTATACTATCACTATGAATTACCTCCCACGGTTGTCCCGTTTCTTTCCAATGCTTATGCGTGTCATCATAACGACAATTCACTAGTCTTGGAATGCAGAAGGAATAACCAAGTTTCTTTCGAACTCGATCGATGTTATGAGGTTCCACAACCCCAAAAAAAAGCATCGGCCTTGTATATGTCCACAAAGACTGAGTATCTTGACTAAAATGTCCCATTGGGAATGTACTGTACGACTTCCAAATAAACTAACAAGATCGAAATTGATGTTAGTAATTGTATTTTGTTAAACCAATAAAATAAACACAATGTTACCCCATTGCGACGTACTAAATCTAGCGAATCATGACATATTCGCAATTGATGGCTTGGTACTCGAGTCCGTATCATCGTCGTTACGTACCTACGAAATAAAAAAAGATAATTATGTCCTATATAATCCAATATTACCAAAGGAAATACAATATTTCGCACCTATAGCCAAACACCATCATGTATGTTCGCTCATAACGATCATCAAGAAATCTATGCCATTCTTCATGACATATACTGGGTATTCGACTATAAGTCCAAATCTATATCAAAACAATTACATTAGATCTAACACAACTGTGAAAATGTAATCTGCGCCAAAGAATGAAAACTATAACAAAAAAATAAATAACTTCAAATACCATAAGCAGACGCATCGGACCTCCAAGCGATCGACGTCCCATTGCACCTTCACATAGACATCGATACAAATATGCCAACACAGCTGATGTCCAACTTAATTGGAGGATTTCATCATCATCCGCTAAAAGATCTAGTAACATTAATTTACCCTGATCTCCGTGCGTATCTGGAAATAACACTCCACATGCCAGTAACACGACAATCGCACGAGCACAACTGCGGTAAATAATGTATTATTCCAACCTAATAAATCATATTCGTAAATATAATATGAACTTTCCCACAAGACTTCATTGTCGGTAGAATCCATATTCACTGCATTTGCAGCTTCAAACACATAATCACCTACCTACCTAAGATAAAACATCTCCCCTTTATTACATCGTCGGTAGAATCGATTTAAGCTAATCGAGCAGCATAAAAAATGTTTTTTTTTAATTCTATTTAGCCTAACGCGACTCGCGTTTGGCAATTGAGAATTGGGGAAAAAATGCAATTTGTGTTAGCCTATCACGAATGGTGGTAAATTTCCAACCCGATTCACAATCAGTGGTATTATGCGCAAAAGTCCTGAATTTGAAGATGGTTATAAGAGTTTGTTTAAAGCAATATTGTCCCCCAAAATTTACACGCATTTGCAACTCTATTTCTCAAAGTACATGAATTATGATAAAATTGATCATTCTCTAATTATAACGATATTAAATTGAATGTAGATATATTTGGTTTTCAAACATTAAATTTATGCAAATTTGTAATACAGATTTGCCAACCCTTAATTTTGTACCAATTTAAATTAAATTGATCACCAAACTTTAATTTGATCACCAAACTTTAATTTTGTTTCGATTTTTCGGAAAAAAACATAATTTTTGTGAGTACATGATTTTCCAAATCAAGTTTTTTCGGGTCCAAACCTACTATTTTATATGGTTTCCCTATGAAATATATGTTTTCAATAAATGATATTACTCAATATTAAACTTAATAATTAAATTTAATAAGTGAAAATGAGAATCGACACCACTCCCGAAATGACCCGATAGATGATGCACTAGATAGATGATGCCTTAAGGTATTTTGTTACTATCACGTTCCCTGAACAACCCGATACTTTTCCCAAACATTTTTCGTAATTGGTATCATGAGGATTGTTTTTGTCCTCCTTCTTCGGGGGGACATTCTTCAAAGCCGCTACTTCTCGCGACTGCTTTATAAGGTATGAAATCCTATGATCGCCTACGGGTTCAGAATTCCCGCTAGGCTTCCGATATCCAGCTCCGAGCGCTTCGTCCACCTTGATGTACTTGTTGATCTTCTGAATGAGCTTTCCCAAGGTGGGTGGTGGGTTCTTCACAAGGCTGGCCGACAGGCCGCACGGTCCCATGACCTGTTGCAAGATTTCGATTTTGTCTCGAAGCTCCAGCTTGATACCTTGAGCGGTTCTGTCGAACTTCTCCATAAAAGAACGGAGACTCATCTTTGACGGGACGTATTTCAAGCTGTATATTTCCTGCCAACTTCGAGGCAGTCCTACATTTGGAGCAAACTGCTCCGAGAAAGCAGGATGAATCAGCCATACGAGTGTATGGATCGGGCCGGCAAGTTCTTAAACCAGGTCTGTGCATCGTCCTGTAATCCGGCCCCGAAGATGCAGCACTTCAGTGAATCAGAGGCCCGAACGGTCCCCATCCTCAGCTCAAAGTCTGCGACGTGATCGATCGGATCACCGTCGCCTTGAACTATTGGTAACCCTTCGGGGTTGCGGTAATATCGATCGGAGACTGCCACCCAGATCTCTTCACAAAAAGGGAGCATCAAATCTCCCAGTGCAGCGGAGACACTTCCAGAACAATGGGATGATTCGTGGGCCACATGTAGATTATGCCATCAGTCATCATCATTGCTCCGCCTGATTGGGGCATCTATGGCCCGATCGAATAGCACAAGATTGCGCCCAAGATCGGGCCCGCAATCCCTCTGCCTTCGCAGGGTCTTCAACTGCCTGGCAAGTTCATCGATGCGTCTTTGCATATGTTCCTGATCGGTCCCAGGAACGGGAGTTGGGGTTCTAACTGGAGGAGGCGGAGAAGATTGATATCTCTGCCTCCTCATCGTCACTCCGGGGCTTATAATCTTCTCTTCATCAGAGCTTCGCGCGTCATGGTCGCTTTCTTACCTTCTGCTTGATGGAATAGGGCTTATGATAGCCGGTGGTTCTATTCCACTCCTCTCCAATGTAACTTCGATTATTACTTTGCTGACAACAGCCTCCAGGTCCTACAGAGAGAACATTGACACTGGAAGGCTTCTGGGAAGCGTATCACTATCGTTCGTCGAAATTCCGGTTGCCATGCCTTTGATTATCCTATCCCAGGTAAAAACCTCAAGTGAGGATTAGAAAATCATCCCCATAGACGGTGCCAAATTGTTGTGGTCTGCAAACCGGGGGTGTCAACAGTCGTCCAGTTCGTTGCAAGACGAACTCGGTTTTAATTTGCTTTGTAGGGGGAAACGATTATGAATCACATAGAAAAAGACAAGACAATTTTACAATATAAAACCCCTGAAAGAAGGAGAAAAAATCATTTGACTAAGAGCTAGAAATGCTCTTAGTCGATCCAATAATCAAGTTGTTCATTACAGATGCCATGTTCGTTTTTGAGATAATAATGGAAGGGAAAGCTTAAGGAAAACCAAGAGAAAGCCGAAGAAGAGGGTTTTTCTTTCCTTTTCCCAAGTGTCCCTTTTATACGTCTTTTGTGCTGTTTGAATAGTAGGGTGTCGTTTTGTGCTTGTCCCATGTAGCTAGGCCGGCTCATGTCGGGCAGGACAGCCGCTGGACATGGCTCTATACGGCTACACGGCGCCAGGCCTTTCGGCGCTACTAACCGGCGGTCTCCAGACCAAAAGAGACTCGTACGACTCTGTGAGGCACGCCTCTGACAGGATTATCAGAGGCTATTGTCACATGTTGAGAAATGCGGATGGCCTGAAGCATAGTCTGTGTGTCCTGGACCGATCGGTCCCGATGAGGAGGAGAATGCTTACCTCTATTGATCGGTCCCTGTCAGTAAGAACGGGCCTTCGGGCCCGACTGTTCTTGTCGGGTCATCCATTCATGTGAGCTGGATCTGGGTCTCCAAGTTCGGCTTTTGTCACTTGGGCTGGCCTGGCTAAGCTTGGGCTTAATCAGACTCGGGGAACCGAGTTCCGAAGGTCTCATCAATTGCATAATCTGGAATGGCTCTAGACGCTTCTTAATATGTTTGAAACAATTTTTTCTTACATGTGGGTATAACGGTATGTACGTGAAATATCAGAGACTTCGGTAATTTCTTATATAACTTGATATCTAGTTTTAAGGTCGAATCTCAAGTGTTTATCAAGGTAATATCATAAAATTATAATAAAATATTTTTTTAACAATATTTAAAATAATAATATATTTGTGAACTGGTGGCAGCCAAATGGATGTTTCATTCCAATTGGAAACTTTCGAGAAATATATGAAGAAAATTTCCTCAAAAATTGTGTGTAGCTTATTGTTCTAGAACAAGTAGAATCTATCGGTTCACAAACACATGAAGGATCTGGACCGTGTCCTTGCCAATATAAAAATATTTTTAGATATTGATATTGTCTGTTGGTTTTTTCGTAACTCTCGTGTGCATAAGATGTTTTGATACTTTTCCTGAATATTTTCGTATTGGTATCGCCAGTTATTTTTGTGAACTTTATTAAAATTAAGTATTATCTTAGTCAATATCTTAATATCCTAACACATTAATTTTTATGGCCTGCTTTAACTATTATTTTTTCAAAAGAATTTCCCATCATTTTAGACACAAAAACAAGGTTTGGATGAAAAAAATGGTGAGGTGATTGCACCTTGGGGTGAAGTGAAGTGATATAAGTTATCATATTTGAAAAAATGTTTTTGAAATAGCGATGCAGTGATCATGATTTCATAAAATGATTTTGTTGTTCTTACTTTTAAATTAATTATGTACAATTTAAAAGTTATATTTCATAATATGATAATTCATTATTTCTGATTAGAATTCTAGGACCAGGTACCAACAATGGGTAAGGTCCATTTACGATGGGCTGACACAGGTAATAAAAGGCGAATTCACGCGGCCCAAAATCCCCAGCTTAGCATATTTGAGATAAATTTGCCCGATGTTCCGCAATTGGACCGAAGCCGGACTTAGGCGAAATAAAAAGGCGTTTGACAAGTAGCCTTATGATTCGGTCCAAACGGTTACAGCCCACGCATCCCACGCTTCGGGCCTCTACACGTTTACCACGTTTCGGGATAGATCACGCAGGTCACGCTTCGGTCTCGGCCACGTTTTACATCGTTCAACAACAACCTTTAGCAAACTTGTCAGAGACAGTTACAGGGCGTGGATTACACACGCCTTCAGTTCTATAAATACAGAGTTTGACGACGGAATTTGCAGGACCTTTTGGACACGTAAGAACATGATGTTATCCTGCCGGAATTCTTATCGCTTTCTTATACCTCGTCATCTTCAATAACCTCTGCTGTATCTTGTAATGAATTGTTTAATTAGTGAATCGACTAAAAGCTTTTCCTGCTCTTAGTCAAATGGTTTTTTCCCAATTTCCCGGAGTTTTCCACTCTAAATTGTTTTGCATGTTTCTTCATTTGCCTTATTTAATCGTTTCCTCACCACGAACAAATAAAAACCAAGTTCGTTTCTTAACGAATCGGACGAATGTTGGTACCCCCTAAAAAGGAACCATAACAGTTTGGCGCCATCCCTGGGGACGATTCTCTAATCCCACTTGAGGTTTCTACTAGGGATAGGATAATCAAATGCATGGCAACTAGAACTTCAACGAACGACAGTGACGTGCTTCCCAACAGTCTCCCAACCCCAATATTCTCTCTACATGATCTGGAAGTTGTGGTCAGGAAGGTGGTACTAGAGATTACGTCGGAGAGAAGTGGAACAGAACCACCGGCTGTTTCAAGCCTTGTTCCGAGAAGAAGAGAGTATGAGAGCGACCCTGACGAGCATAGCACTGATGATGAGGAAATTATCAGGCGCGTCGTAACAATGAGGAGGCCGAGATATCGGTCTACCCCTCCTCCCCCAGCTAGAGCTCCGACTCCCGCTCCTATGAATGATCAGGAGCTCACTAGGGAGTTGGAAAGCATGCGCGCACTGAGGGATTGCGGACTCGATCTCGAGCGCAACCCTAATCTATTCAACAAGGCCATGGAGGCCCCCGATTAGGGGAAATAAGGATGACGACTGGTGGCATAATCTAGTTGTGGTCCAGACGTCATCCCAGCAATCTGAAGGCGTATCCGCCGCCATGGGAGATTTGATGGAGATTTGGGCGGCGGCAGTCCCAGATCGACATTATCGCAACCCCGAGGGGTTGCCAACGTTTCGCAGCGACAGAGATCCTATCGATCACGTTGCTGACTTTGAGTTACGCATGGAAACGGTTCGGGCCTCAGATTCATTGAAGTGCCCCATCTTCGCACCAGGATTACAAGGTGATGCCGAACCTAGTTCAAGAATTTGCCTGCCCGATCCATACAGTCGTATGGCGGGTTTATTTTAGCTTTCTCTGAGCAGTTTCCTCCAAATGTAGGACCGCCCTGAAGCAAACATGAACTATATCAACTGAAATATATCTCAGCTATAATGAGTCTTATGCCCTTCATGGAAAAATTCAATAGGACCGCTTGGGGCATCAAGCTGGAGCTTCGAGACAAGATTGATATTCTACAACAGATCTTGGGACCGTGCGGCCTTTCGGCCAGATTGGTGAAGAGCCCGCCATCCACCTTAGGAAAACTTCTTCAGAAAATAAGTATATCAAGGTGGATGAAGCGCTGGAATTGGGCTATCGGAAGCCAAGAGGGAATTCTGAACCCGCAGGTGATCATAGGGTTTCCTACCCTAAGAAGCACCCACGAGAAGTAGCGGCTGTAAATGAGAAAGACGTCCCCCGAAGCAGAAGGACAATCGAGTGGATTGCGAGCTGCATCACAACCGCGATCACTCGACCTTGAAGTGTCCGATGTTGAAAGAGACAGTAGCGGCAATGAATAAAGAAAGGCCCGATTGAAATGATCAGAAGGGCAAACGAGCTGAATGTCCCCGAAGGGGCCATCAGGGTGACAATCGTCACAGGCCGCGGCGAAGAGATAATAAGGGACAACCCTGAAACTATAATGATCGAACGGAGGACCGAAGGTCTCCTCCGCAAGAGCAAGATAAAGGCCAGCACGGTCGAGAAAACCATGGCCAGGCCTGAGAAGAAGATGGCGGGGCCGTGGCGGCAGAGCCCCGCAAAATGACAGTGGAAGATAGGAGCAGCCCGCTCCTCCACCAGCTGAAACGGGTACCCAACCTCCTCAGAACGAGGCGGCACCCAGAGACGTAGTCGGAGATATTTATGTTATCTCCGGAGGATTGAGAATCAATGAATTGGTCCGGGATAGAAAAAGAACAGCGCGCGGAGGCTCCGATGAAAGCTCCGAATCTTTGGCGCTGGTTAAGTGTGATCCAGCGGAGCGGTCCCCTTCCTTCGGGTGGATATTACTTTCACAATGGCCGACCGGGAGGGGATTATCGATCCATGCGATGATCCCCTCACCATCACTGTAATCATTGGTAATCGCCGGGTCCACAAGATCTTGGTGGATATCGGGGCTTCGTGGAATCTGATGAAGCGCGAAGTTGCAGAGATGCTGGGAGTTGCCGCTCACGATCTTCCGATCGCTAATATAACTCTCTGGGCCTTCGACCAGAGGAGTGTTATTCCATACGGGAAAATTTTATTCTCAGTCACCCTAGGAGACAATCTAGGGACCGATCGGAGATCTTGGAATTTATCGTCGTTGAAGTCGACTTGGCTTATAACGCCATTATCGGACGGACCGGCATCAGTAAGTTCGAGGCAGTCCCTTCTACTTATCATAGGATGCTCAAATTCCCCTCCGCTCACGGAGTCATTTCGGTAAAGGGGGATCATAAGGTAGCAAGACAATGCTACATGAGCTCGTGCCGAACTTTGGCATCTGTTAAGAGGCCCCGAGTGGATTTTCTTGAAGAGTCGCCGCACCCGAGGCAAGCCATGGAACCGTAGGGTTCAAACTTATTAATCTGGTTGAGGATGACTCAACCAAAACTATTCGCATCGAGGCACATCTAGCCTCTGCTTTTGAAGAAGTGTTGATCCACTTGCTGAGAAGCCACGTGGATATATTTGCCTGGACCCCGGATGATGTTCCGGGGATTGACCTATCCGAAAGTGAGCATTGGATCAACATTGAGCCTGGTACAAAACCTGTCAGGCAGAAGAGGAGACATTATTGTCCCGAAAAAATCGAGATTATCCTGGCTGAAGTGATCAAACTACTACGGTCGGGGTTTATCAGAGAGATCTATTATACTGAATGACTTTCAAACCCAGTAGTGGTTTCCTAGGCATATGGGAAATGACGAATGTGTATTGGCTTCACCGACGTCAACAAGAGCTGTGAGTCGGATCCGTTCCCACTGCCACATATTGATCTATTGGTAGATGCTGTGTCTGGTAGCACAATGATGAGTACCATGAATGTTTACTCTGGGTACCATCAAATCTTCCTTGCTGAGGAAGATTAGAAAAAGTCTTCATTCATGACCGAAGATGGCATCTATTGCTATGTGGTTATGCCATTTGGCCTGAAAAACACTGGAGCAACATACTAAATATTAGTCAACAAAATCTTTAGATATTGGATAGGCTATATGATAGAAGTGTATGTTGATGATATGATTGTCAAGTCTATGAATGATAAAGACCATATTTCTTATTTGTCTCGTTGTTTCAAAGTATGCCACAAATATAAGCTCAAACGAAATCCAAACAAATGCTGCTTCGGGATCCGAAGTTGAAAGTTTATAGGATACTACGTTTCTGATAAAGGCATATAGGTTAACCCTGAGAAAGTGCAGACTATTATTGATATGCAACCTCCAAGAAACAAAAGAGAATTTCAGAGGCTTACTGGCCAACTCGCTGCGCTAAGCAGATTTATTTCTAGATCCATAGATCGGGCTCTGCCCTTTTTCAGAGTACTAAGAAAAGCAAGTCATCTAGATTGAACTGAAAAGTGCGATCGAGCCTTCTCAGATTTAAAGACTTATTTAAGCACTCCCCCAGTGATGGTGAGCCCAACTTGTGATGAACCTTTGGGCTTATATGTTGCCATCAGCGCAACTCTGGTAACCATCCGAGATGATGTTCACAGACCTGTTTATTATGTGAGTCACTTTTTGGTATCCACTAAAACTAGATATACTACTCTGGAAAAGTTCATGTTGGCTTTGAAGAAGACTGTATCTAAGCTGAAGCTATTTTGAAGGCCGAACGGTTTATGTTTACACTAACCAGCCTAGAAAGTGGTTCTTAAGCAACCGGATCTAAATGAAAGATTAGTGAAATAGGCTATTAAACTCAGCGCTATGTATTTGGAATTCTTTCCCCGAATGGCGATCAAGGCTCAGGTTCTCACTGATTTTGTGGTTGAAATGACCTGATCAGTCATATTTCTAAACCATGAGGATGATCGTTGGACTGTCCATGTAGATGGATCGACTTTCGGAGGAAGATGGGCGGGCATTACCCTCACAACGCTATAAGGTGATCTTATTTATTCCGCAGTTAAATTTTCCTTTGCTGGAACAAATAATGTAGTGGAATATGAAGCTGTACTATCGGGAATGACCATGGCCCGAAAGATGGGAGTTAGCAAAGTGCGAATATTTTCAGACTCAAAGTTAGTGGTGGAGTAGTTCGCGAGGAGATTTGAAACTCATGATCCGATGATGAAATTATATTGCGCCAAAGTCCTAGAATTATCCAAAAAGTTCAGTGATTTTTCTCTTGACCATGTTCCACGAGAGCAGAATTAGGTTGCTGACGCACTTGCCAGATTGACCGCAGACAAACCTGACATGGAACCGAGTACTATTTCGGTCCATATCTAGGACCGACCTTCGGTCGAGATATCAGTGACCGAACAATCTGTTGAAAAAATTGTGGCTTTATGCCACGAACTCCATGGCTTAAATATCAGTGCCACTGAATCTCCTGGGGAACCCAATTGGACGGACCCCTTTATTAAGTATCTAAGAAACTTTTATCTTTCTGAAGACAAGTCAGAGGCTAGAAAAATAGAAGTCCGGGCTAAGAGATATGTTCTAATTGACGGACGATTGTTTAAAAAGAGTTTTGAGGGTCTGTTGTTACGTTGCCTATCCCCTCTTGAGGCTGAAGCGGTCATGATTTATATTTATGAAGGGATATGCGGTATTCACTCAGGGGCTCGATCATTATATCATCGCGTCATCAGAGCCGGATACTTTTGGCCGACTTTACTTGAAGATGCCAAGAAGTATACCAAACGATGTGCCATATGTCAATATCATGCTCCGAACCCACAGCTGCCTGGGGCTCCCTTATCGGTGACCCCGTTGCCTTGTCCGTTTGACAGATGGGGAATCGATATCCTCGAACCTTTTCCTCGGTCAGTAGGACAAAGGAAATTATTTATTATGGCAGTTGAATATTACTCGAAGTGGATTGAAGAAGAAGCAGTGGCCGTTATCTCCGAGAAGGTCGTAAAACACTTCTTATGGAGAAATATTGTGAGCCGCTTCGGGGTGCCCCGAGCGTTCATATCAGACAATGGGACCCAGTTCCGCGGGAAAAGCATACGGGATTTCTGTATTAAATTGGGCATCACCCAGCATTTCTCATCAGTGGCCCATCTCCAAACTAATAGACTTACGGTGGTATCTAACAAGGTAATCCTGAAAGGATTGAAGACCAAGTTAGAAGATTTTCGAGGAAAATGACACGAACATATCTATGAGGTCCTATGGGCTTACCGAACTACGCCCCGCTCAACGACCTAGGAATCACCTTTCTCATTAGTATATGAGTCCGAAGCAGTTAGCCCGGTGGAGGTTGCCATCCGATCGCCCCAAATATCTCAATACAACGATCATATGAACGACTAAAGGAGATTGTTGGATCTCGAGATGATCGAGGAAAAGAGATATGCGATTTACGCGCGGATGTGTTCCTATCAGCGAATTATAGAATGAGCCCATAAAAAACGAGTCCTCCCAAGTGAATTCTCTTAAGGCGACCTCGTCCTCAGAAGCATAAAGGTGTAGAGGAACGTCGGAAAGTTGGACAGAAATTGGGAAGGACCGTATCGGATATTGAAGAAATTGGAATCTGGTGCGTATAAATTAGAAGCATTGGATGGTGATGAGATCCCCCAAACTTATAACGTCATGAATCAAAGGCGGTATTTCTTGTAAATCTTTGATTAATAGCTCTGACTCAGTAAATATACATTCTTCTAAACGTAAGCTGAAAGCAAATAAGTATAATGCAAACTGTTTCTAATTAAATGATGGACCGACCGTGGAGTCGGATGATTTAGGACGAGTCTGGACTGGTGACCGAAGCTACTTATCCGCAAGGCTTCCAAGTTGCAATGATCGCTCTAACGAATCAGATACTTCTGTGCTTGCCCAGTCCCAAGGATGAGTTGCGATTCTCCCATAACTCAATATGAACTAAGACATCCCCTTCAACGGTTTTCATTCTTGGGAAACCGCTGTTTTACTTATGAAATTCGCCACAAAAGAAGGAATGGGAGTCATCATATCAAAATACAAGTTCGAACCTAACGTGGGACATATGCAGAACCAAAGCTCGGCCAATACAACCTACGGGACATCAGTAGAACCAAGGTTTGGCAAAGCTTGTTACGGGACTCATAATGAACCCAGGCCGCGCCTTCCCAATTCAACTGTGATCCCAAGGACGGAATAAGAGTGATCCACAAACAATGTGAAACGACCAATCCAGTTAAAACCAATCAGAGCAAACCAAGTGTAAGATTGAGGACCGATGAGTTAGCACAATATAGCTAGCCCCGATCTTATACTTAGTGGTTGAACACACTCGTTTATACCAAACACACTTGATTATTTTAAAATGTCAATTATAACAACTTTATTCTGACTTTAAAAAGAATGAATGGAGATGGAAAGAAACTCTTGTTATAAATAAGGAACGAATCAGAGATAAAAATACAATCAAGATTTAACTATCCTGCCCATCTTCCTTATCCTCCACTCGTTGTTCATGCGGTTCGGTCAGAGCCACGAGCTGCCTCAGCTCTTCCTCTTGATCGGCCACCTCTGGTTGACCGCTTTTTCCATTTCTTCAAAGAGGTAGAAGAATGGGTCATCCTCTAGAACATGTTCTTCCAAGGATGGAATTACTTGAAAATTTCCATCCTTCTCCAGAGGTTCGATCATTTTCCACCTTTCGTCCTCAGGGGAAAGCCCGAATTGCTTCGTAACATGATCCCGAATGTTATCCAGGTACCTAGCAATATACATCTCATATATGTTATCCACCAAAGCGAATAACAAAGGGGACCGAGTGAATCCCAGGACCGTTTTTCGGACCAAACTTTCAGCCGAAGTGCGCGTTCTAGCTATCTCCTCCTCCAAGCTCGCTTTTTCCTCCTGTGCCCGAATAAGAAGCTCGTTGAGCTTATTCCTCTTCTCTTGGGCCCGAGCCTGGACTTGGTTTATTTCATCATCTTTGGCCCGTAGCTTGGCTTCCAGCTCAGAGACTTTATCCCGAGCCGCTTTTCCTTTCTTATCCAGCTCATACACTTGATCTGTTAAAAGTGAGATTTCCGTCCCAGCTCTTAACGGTTCAATGTCCAACCGGTCTCGATCCTCTTGTACCGCGACCAGCTCATCATATTTGATTTCAACTTGCCTTTTTGCAATGTCAAGTTGATCTTGGACGTTTTGGGATACAAGTTGGTCACCCTGGTTCTTTTCCACGGTGATTGCAGTTGTGAAGACTTTCCTCAGAATCTGCATAAGAGATATTAAAGTCAGAACATAAAACTTTGGGCCTTAACATCAAAGGAACTTACCTTAGTTGCGAGGTCGAGGAAACCCTCGATTATTTCTTCCCCAGGCATGTCTGGCATGTCTGAGTTTTGTTCCCCATAGAGGCGGAAGTCTTCAATGAAGGCACTCCTCCATGAGGTCAACTTCTTCCCCTTCTTAAACATGTCCAGCAGGCCCAAGGCAACTCCCAGTCGAAGTTGGTCTTAGGGCCCAAGGCAAGATCCTTCAAAACGATCCCCTTGGTAAGGACCGAAGCACCCCCTCTTTTCTTCAGCCTTTTAAAAACCCTCGGGGATACTACTTCGGTCACTCTCTTCCCTTTACCCAAGGGGATTGACGAAGGAAGACGTTCGCCTTAAGGTTGGGGCGGGGAGAACTTTCTCCGCCGGAACGGCTCCCTGCAGCAACAAATTAATTGTGTCAGCGCTAATAAGGGAAGCATTCCCGATCTGTTAAAGACATGATAGGCTCAAAGAGCAAATCCTAGTCATTATCACCTCCTCCACCACTCCAAATACCCGAAGTGCGGGTCCTTTGCCCGTGGAGGGCTGCCCTAAGCAACGCAGGGTTGTGTGCATGTGCTAGTGGCCTGGATCGGGGGGTCCCCTCCAATGGACGACCCGGATGGAATCAGCGTACCCCTTGTCGCTGATTCAGATGGCTCCGCACTATTTGTTTCTTCCTATCGTCCTCTAGAAGGATAGGCCGAAGCGGTAGCCAAACGCTTGAGTCTCGAGCTCGGCATCGTTTAAGTTGAATCTGCAAGATAAATATATAAGGATCAGGGAGTGACGAAATAAAAATTTAACTTTATACCCGACCCTTCAGATGGATCTGAACAAGAAAACATCCCCTTCGGAGCTGGGGCTCCAGCCCTACCCGCGACCCCTATTTTTATCAGTGTCTCCTCCCGAAGCAACTCTGTCCGTTTAAGACGTGCTTCAGTGGGAGGAAACATCTCAAGTGTATTTGCGATATCCGGACGGGAAGGATTGAACCTGGTTCGGTCCAACCGACCTATGCGTGGGTGGGTTATAAGTGGCCACACCTTTAACATGTCCTCCTTAGGGACTGTTATTCACACATAACAGGACTCCCAAGTATGAAGAGATTCCTCCTTATCAACTATAACACACTCTTTGGTGCACATCGCTATGTAATATAACCTACGACATCCTAATAGACCCTTACTCCTTCGGGATCCGACCAAGAACAAATTTAAAAAGTGTTCTAAGGTCGGGGCCATTTTTTGTTGGTGGCAATAAAAGATAAACGCCACTATATATACATAGCTACCCGGAAATAACGCAAAGTTCAGGCAATGGATTTCCTTAGGTACGACCGCTACAAACGAGTGTAACGGAAAGCGTAACCCACACTTCAGGGAGCCATAACTGACAGGAATAGCGCTTGCCGGAACGTTCATTTCCGCTGGAAGGAAGCAGAGAATATCTTTTCGCCTGTTCCATATGGGGTAATGAGCCGGAATCGAAAACATAGACCTAAACTCTTCGATATCCAACTCAGACATAGTTGGGTATCTCATTTTACGAGGAGCAATGGTTATTACCTTGATAAAATTGGTATGAAAGAGTTTAAATGTAGGCAAGAATGAAGACGCATAGAGCTTGATTTGGACGCTTTTTTTTCTTTGCGAAATGACGATGAGGACGAACACTATCCGAAACTCTGATTTATATAGTAATTTCCCAACCAATTGTAAGCTGCCACGTAGGATTACCATAGGCGGTTGCAGTCTGTACGCACTCATCACGCCTATTGAGTAACAGAATACGGAAAGGCGCAGGTCTGGACGTTAATATTTAAATAAAAGTGACACAAAAATGAACGTTATGATATTTTGAATTCCAATCCACATCTCAAATTGACTAAGTGAATGATCAGTCCCTTAGACCCTCATTGCGAGCAGGATCGGTCCTATATTCTCCCAAACGTATATAACATTACGTGGTTGGCCTTGCGACATCTCTGCGGTGGCAACCAAGCCCGATGGGCTAGTGATGAGAATTCTAGGACCATGTACCCTATAATGGGTAAGGTCCATTTACGATTGGACCTACCCAGGTGATAAAAGGAGAATTCGCGAGGCCCAAAATCCTCAGCTTAGCATATTTGAGATAAATTGGCCCGATGTTCCGCAATGGGACCGAAGCCGGACTTAGGCGAAATAAAAGGGCGTTTGACAAGTGGCCCCATTATTCAATCCAAACGGTTATAGCCTACGCATCCCACGCTTCGGGCCTCTACACGTTCACCACGCTTCGAGCCAGATCACGCAAGTCACGCTTCGGTTCCGGCCACGTTTTACATCGTGCGACAACAACCTTCAACAAACTTGTTAAAGGCAGTTACATGGTGTGAATTACACACGCCTTCAGTTCTATAAATACAGAGCTTGACGACGGAATTAGCAGGATATTTTGGACGCGTAAAAACATGTTGTTACCCTGTCGGAATTCTTATCACTTTCTTATACCTCGTCATCTTCATAAACATATGTTGTATCTTGTAATGAATTGTTTGATTAGTGAATCGACTAAGTGTTTTTCCTGCTCTTAGTCAAGTGGTTATTTCCCCATTTCCCGGGGTTTTCCACTCTAAATTGTCTTGCATGTTTCTTCATTTGCCTTATTGAATCGTTTCCTCACCACAAACAAATAAAAAACCGAGTTCATTTCTTAACGAACCGGACGACTGTTGGTACCCCTAAAAAAGGATCGTAACAATTTCAAAAACTACATTTTTTAATTGTTATATATTTTTTTGTATTTTAAACATGTAATTGCTAGAATATAAGAAGTTATTAATGATGAGTATAAAAAATATTTAAACTCTTATTTACTAAGGGTAAAATTGATATTTCATATGTGCGTTTTGATAACTGTTGGGTTAAACCAATTGTGAGTTTACCAATGTTTTCTGCGTTCGTACGAACGTATTTATTATTGATGTTTGGTTAATATAGAATAGAACCACGGTTAATTGACCACACCTAGCGGTCCACTATAGTTTCAAACAACACTATTATCATTAATTTGATCGCGGCGATGTCCAATTTCCAAATTGCCCAACAATTTAATATTGATGATCAAATTCAAGTGCATACATCAGTGCACTTAGGGCGGAAAAAAGGGGAGCTCTTCTTTTTCTAATGTGTGAAGACTTAATTGCACAATTTTTAAAACTTTTAGCACCACTAAGTATCAAGTTTGCCAATTTATGAATCAAATATGTTTTTTTCCTTTCATGGATGACTTTTCAATTATCATAGTTTGAAAAATTATATATCAATTTGTCACATATATTAAATTCCGATAACTCATTACGCTTTCTAAAAAACTTTGAAACTAATTGTATTAAAATTAATAAAATGTGATGACCAAATTTTAAAATTCATATATAGCACCTTAAATGTTATTTATTTATTTATTCCTTCATTCTTTAACTTCATTAAACGACGCGTTTGGCATCCAAAAATGCAGCCATCATTACCGGACATCCATTTCTATGTAATTTTCAATGTTTTATTTTGACCCCACCACGTTCTTGTCATGATATCATCGAGCATGTAATATGTCAGCTCACCACATTAGTTTGTTTGGTTCTTAGTTATATATACCCAAAAAACGAGCAAAGCTCACTTATTCAAGTTGCTTAGAATCCAAAAACGAAATTTCGAAAAAATGTTCGAAAAAAAATCATCATACTATTTAATCTCAAATTTATGAGTTAAATTAAACTTTAAATAAATTAAAATATTTATCATTATTTTTATAATCTAAATATACAAAATATAAAGTACAAATTTTACTTTAAAATTGATTATTTAAAATCAATACTCATTATAAAATAAATTTTAATTTACAATATTCTCTTAATTTGTTAATTGATATATACAGCTTCGGAGTAATGAATTTATTTTGGTTTTAACAGAAATTTTATCGAAATTTTGGCAAAATTTTAAACCATGGGTGAAATAGTGATAATGGATCCATGAATTCAATATATGATCTTATTCGAGGTCATATATTTTGAATTTTGAATTTAAACATTTTGAATTTATTCGAGGTCCACGAACTAATAATATTATATATATACATTCAGCAATTCGAATCATAAAGTCGAACTTAAGTTGGATTGAAAAGTCGAATTCGAAATTTGAAAAACATACTCAGGTTCCGGAAATAACGAATAAAGAAAAGAATAATGATTTGTTTTACAGACCAAGTCCCATTACATATTTGATTTTTCATTAAACATGTAAGTTGGGAGTTTGGTTGTCATCCAAGGTGTATTAATATAATATACAAACTAACTTTATGTAGAAATACAATATCCACAGTCCACACATTCCCTATGATATGATGTCATTAAAAGAGAAAATTGCATAAGTAGCCTACAACTTACCAAGTGTATAAATTGCATACCTCTAATTTACGAAATTGCAAGAATGACATCTAAAGTTATCAATAACGTTTGTTTTTTACCCTTTACATTCTAACATCTGGTTTTTCGTTAAGTTAACAAACTTTTTTCCGTTAGCATGAGTAATTCTCAAAATACGGAAATAAGACCCGTTTGAAAAATTATACAAAATTGACACATGATGTTCGAGAATTATGCATAAAATATAAAATATTAACAATTGCGTTAAAATGCCAATAATAAACGGTATTGGAAACTTGAGGTGTCTTATATGCATTTAATTGAAGTTTGATGGTTACAAATGCATATTTGTGCTAAAAAAATGTATTATATTTGCAATTTTCGTAACTTGAGGACATGTTCTTTACACAACCTGTAAGTTGGGGATCACAGGTAAACGTCACCCGCCATTAAAAACTAATTAATAGGTCACTTGGCTATTTTATTGGTTTCAATCTCAATTTTGGTCCAATTAACAAACCTGCTTGGATCATGTTATGAGTGGTTAGCAACTCTCCCCACAATAGAAAAATTAAGCATACATTTTTATAAAATGTGGGAGTGTGGGATATTAGCTACTTTAAATACAAAATAGTTTTATTTTTCATTTATGTAGAAGTTTGCAAAATCCAATCTCATACCATTTAGCCGAGAGAATTAGGCAAAATACCACATATTATGAACTTATTATGTTTTTTTACTACCAATCGTGTTTCTCTATCGCGAATTGAGATTTTCTTCAATTCCCCTTAGCCAAACGCAACTTGATTTAGCCTAAATATATTTGTAAAAAAATACAATTTCCGGTGCTCGCTGTAACATAAATTGACCGCGTTGGGGAGTTCGATTTAGCCACGACTTTCTTCTCCCCATCGCGTTTTTGCCCAAATTTTTTCTTTCTTGCCTTCCTCCGGTATAGTCGTATTCTTGATTAGTTACGATATTAGTTGTGAAGAATTATTAGTTACAATATTATTTGTGACGAATTGATTAATTACAATATTATTTGTGACGAATTGATTAGCTACAATATTATTTGTGATAATTTGATAAGTTAGGATATTAGTTGGGAAGAATTGATTAGCTACTATATTACTTGTGACGATTTGATAAGTTACTATATTAGTTGTGAAGAAGTGATTAGTTGTGATGTTATTTGTGACGAATTGATTAAGTACGATCGCCCTAACTATAGGTTAGTGTTAGGCTAAATCGACCGTTCTAACGCGCTAAATTTAGGCTAAATTGAGTCGTGTTTAGCTAAGGAGAATTGAAGAAAAATCTCAACTCGTGATACGGAAACATGATTGGTGGTAAAAAATATAACAAGACGAGAATCGGTTGTATTTTGTGCAATTCTCCAACCATTTAGCACCCTAGTTTTTCTTTTTGTTTAAAGGTCTATAATATTGATACAAATAAATGAGCTCATCCCAATATTTGACATGGCCCAGTAAGAACATTGTTGGAATTTAGTTCATTAGAAAACATCAAAATAAATATATTTATCATGAGTTCCTGCATATATTTTTTAGGGTTAACCCAAATCAATTCTATCTCTACATTTATTTACAGAAATGGAGTATATAGAAGTCAGTAAAATAAGCTTTTCATTTCAAATGTTAATCATATTATACCAAACTTAATCAGTTTTTTTTTACAAGAAATTAAGATTAATGATGTCATTTGTTTGTTCCGTTGGAAGGCCATTCTTGCGGGAAATTGTTTTTGAAAGTAGGTTATTTGGGGAAAAAAACTCCATTCTTGCTCACGAAATCATGCCATAATAAGGAGATGGCGTTTTATGTGAACCCATCTCAGTGAGATCACTTTGTGATGTGATTTCTACCAAGAAGCCAAGCAACTCAACCACCTTGATGAGAAAAGCAAAACGGCAATATGATGTAGAGACAATCTTTTACCGTTACCCCCCTCTACTTCTCTTTATATCCCCATTGCATCCTGCATATTTTCTCAGTACACCGCATTTCTTTAGGTCAGTTTAGTTTTTGGCAAGATGGATATTTAATGCGATATTTATTGGTTTATGTATGTTTAATGTAATATCGCCATGTTGGAAAGGAAACCTAGTTTGTTTCATGATACATGTTGCTCCAACAGATTTGGAGCAATATTACCACCTCTTTCTCATGTTTTTTCTTCATTTTTCAATGGTTGCGTCTCTCAGTAGTATATAAGTTCAAGATTCAATGAGTTGGGGAGAATGTTTTTTCCCAAATTATAGAAATTTGGCCTATAAAAAAGTGAATCGTATTGAAAAATCTAGATCAAATCAATTACTCATAATATCACACTCATTATAAACTAGAATTTTTCTACTTACACATACAACAATAGTGTATGTTTTTTTATTTTAGCACTTCCACGCCTTTGTTTTGTTATTTATCATTGCAGATCCAAAGCATTGTTTGTGTACTACAAAAAAAAGAAAAAAGACAGCTTAAACTTGTTATAGAATAATCTAACGTAAAGAGAATTTTGGAAACTTGGTTTTAAATTGGGTGCATAATTATCAATATTTGCATCGAATATTGGAGTTAAAAATTTATGGTTAACTTATGCTTGTATAATCTACCACGAATCTATTGTGCAATATTTTGTTGAGTAATTGGTTGGTATTACAAGATACTTGGGATGTCATTAACTCAGCTTTTTAACTTTCAAGGTGTGTTTAGATACTGAATATGCGTGTATTTGACTATAATGTATATGAGAAAGATCATATTAAAGGGGTGACGTTTGTCTACTGCCTTCTAACTTACGGGCTATATAGAGGGAATGTTTTCAAAGTTACGAAATTGCAAATATGATACATTATTTAGCAAAAATATGCATTTGTAGCCCTCAAAATTTAATTAAATGCACATAAAACACCTCAAGTTTTCAATATCGTTTATCATTGGCACCTTAATAAATTCGTTAATATTTAATATTTTATACACAATTCTCGAAAATTAAGGATCAATTTTATATAAATTTTCAAACGAGTCTTATTTGCATACTTTGTTAGGTGTTTTCAAACGGTTTTTAACTTACGCAAAACCGGGTGCTAGATTGTCATGAGTAAAAAACAAATGTATTGATAACTTTATATGTTATTCTTACAATTTCATAAGTTTTGGATATGTCATTTACACAACTCGTAAGTTGAAGGTTAATTATGCAATTTTCTTCATATTAATGGTATATTACTTCACTCTTAATAGATACTATTTTTCAAGTTAACAATTTCCATAGCTCAAGAGAGTTTCATGTAAATGTGCTTTCTTTGGATAATATATACATGATGGAGTGCCATTTTTTATTCTATCATATTGACTATGGGACTAAGACTATGTTTGATTAAATTTCATATTTTATTTTCAACCAGCTTGATACTGAGTTCCCTCCAAATGAAGAGAGGAGCTGGCTCACGAATTCTAACTCTAGCCTTTCTCATTACAAGCCTTCTGTTTTCATTCGAGTTTGCTGCATCAGACGATGGGTTAATCCGACTCGGACTCAAGAAAATAAAGCTTGATCAGAAAAACCTACTCGCTTCCCGCGCTGAATATATGAAGGCAAAAATGTTAGCTGATAAACTTGAGGACAATGATGATACTGATATAGTGCCGTTGAAGAACTACCTTGATGCTCAGTATTATGGTGAAATTGGCACTGGAACCCCTATACAGAATTTTTCTGTTATATTTGATACTGGTAGCTCAAATCTGTGGATTCCTTCTTCAAAATGTTATTTTTCAGTAAGTATTTATTGCGTAGAATTTCATTAATTCTAATAGATTTTCATTAACCTGATCATTTGGTTACTGGTGTATCTAGGCAGCATGCTATTTCCATTCGAAGTACAATTCAAGCCAGTCTAGCACTTATCGAAAGAACGGTATGTAGTTCTTTTGTTTTGAGAGAATAGATTTACATACCTGTTCTTGTCGATCATAAAGCTTTGGACAAAGTTGTTGAAATACTGTCGATGATACTGTGGAATTAAAATAATTCTAGTTTATAATATGTGTGATATCATGAATAATTGACTTGGTCAAGTTATTACAATCTTATTCTTGGACACCCTCCTGACCAATCGAATCTTGAATTTCTACATAGAATTGGAGCACCAGGGTGGGTTTAGGGCTTGTACGTACTAGTTTAGACAAATAAAACTCTGGTAGAAAAATATATTGGGCTTAGACGACAAAAATAGATCGATCAATGATCCGAAGGCTACCGAGCATATTAAAGTAAATCTGAATCGGACTAAGATCATTTCAATTTGAGCAAGAGTGTTGAAATATTGTCACACATTTATTGTGGAACTTGAATAATTCAAGTTTACAAGGAGTGTAATATCATGAGTAATTAGTTTGGTATAACCTTTTAATGTGATTCACCTTTCATATGGACTGACATACACATACATTCTCCCAACCTATTGAATCCTGAATTTATACAAAAATAAACTAGCTCGATTATTACAGGAAAACCTGCTGCAATTCAATATGGAAGTGGAGCCATATCTGGATTCTTTAGTGAGGATAATGTTAAAATTGGTGATCTAATCATACATGACCAGGTAACTTTCCTCTTTTGTCTTATAATTTGTACCTACAAATATTATTTCCTCATGTTAATGTACCAATGTGATCTAAGTAGGAATTCATCGAAGCAACAAACGAACCAGGCCTTACGTTTTTAGTAGGCAAATTTGATGGCATTTTGGGACTCGGTTTCAAGGAAATCGCTGTAGGAAATGCAACTCCTCCATGGTAAAGCTGGATTGGCTTCATTTGCTTACTGAATATAATACTTTTCTTCTCATGATAAGCCATTTTTGTATACCCTTCTACAGGTACAACATGCTTGCACAAGGACTGATTAATGAACCTGTATTTTCATTTTGGCTTAACAGAAAAGTGGGAGATGAAGAAGGTGGTGAACTTGTCTTCGGTGGCGTTGATTCAAATCATTATAAGGGTGAACACACGTATGCCCCGGTTACGAAGAAAGGGTACTGGCAGGTTGGTAATGAAACAATAATATTTGCAAGAATGTATAAATTTAGGATTTAATGGACCAGGAGAGTATCTAAATCATATTAAAAATGCTAGATCAAACCGATTTCTTATAATATCAATTCACTTATAAACTATAAGATTTCTATTTCCACAATTGATGTGAGATAATATTTCAACACAGAAAACTGATATCATTTTTCTAATGTATTGTTTGCTATTTTGTAGTTTTATATGGGTGATGTCCTCATTGATGGAAAAGAAACAGGTATGCCGTTGGACAACTCTTTTATACGAGGCTGCAACGTGTTCACAAGAGTACAAAATATTCCATAAGTAATAATGTTATATAGTATTGGTATATGTTTTAAGAGATTGCATTGATTTGAAAATATAGTAAGTCTTACGCTTGTATTGCATTGTTGACATGTCCCAAAAAGGCATTTCGTGTTGAAATAATAAACATTTATCCCACATCGAAAGTTTGATGTTATTCGGTTTGATTTATAAGAGATGTTGTAGATCATAGTAAATGACTTATTTAAATCATTCACGGTATTGTTTCCTCTTTTATATGTTATATTCGAGCAACCATAGAAAATGATTTGTTCCAGTTTTTTATGATATAATATCTTCTCTATTTTATCCTATATATCTATACACACTCCCATCTAAATTGACCTAGCAATTTAATACAATAATTTACTGATTGTAGGTTATTGTAATGGTGGATGCTCAGCAATTGCAGATTCCGGGACTTCTCTCTTGGCCGGTCCATCTGTAAGTTTGTATGCTTTTATTGATTAACATATACTTCCGTCTGCCTTGTTATTTTCATCATAGTAAGTGAAAAGTTTTCTGTAAGGAACTTAACAAGCTTGGTGTTGAGATACTTCATTTTGTTCACTGAAATTCGACTGAGTATCCTTATGGTTTAAATGTTTTGTGGAATTGGTTTGTTTAGGCTGTGGTGGCTATGATTAACAAAGCCATAGGAGCTTCAGGAACTGTCAACACAAAATGCAAATATGTAGTTGAAAATTATGGGCAAAATATAATGGATCTTCTTCTTGTTGAGGTACTAATATATCGTTTACACCTCGTAGCTCCCCGGAACAACCTCTTGATTTTTTTTGCATAAAATACGTATGTACGATTATTATTCGACTCGTGTCAGGCTCAACCAAATATGATCTGTTCACAAATCAGACTGTGCACATTTGATGGATCTCATGGAACAAGGTTGGACCAACTAACTCTTCCTTGAATTCTACTTTTCAATATGATTTTATATCTAGTCTATGTCCCGTGTTTTACTAAACTAATCTAGTTATAAATATTTTTTCTTAAATTATACTACTTATTATTATTTTGTTTAAATTAACTTGTTTACCTTCAATTCCATGTTTTTAATAGGTCATTTCTTACGAATTTCCAATTCATTCGTCAAATCTAACCTTCAACCCCAAACTCGAAACTCTAAACCTCGAACCCTAAACCCTAATATAAAACCTCACCCCTAAACCCTAAATCCGAAACTCTAAATCCTAAACCATAAATTTGAAACTCTAAATCTCAAATCATAAACCCTAAACCACCCTTTAATCCAAAATTTTAAAAATATTATTTTTTAACAATTTTTCGATATTCGATGTATTATATTATATAAATTTCAAACAAATTTATTTAAAAATTATTGAAATCTTCGTTTGAAACCTGCAACTTGCTAAAGAAGTAAAAAATATGACAATTTCAACATAAAAATAATAAGTAGGTTAGTTTAAGAAACATATTTTAAAATAGGTTAGTTAGGTAAAATCTCAATCTTGTCTCTATGCAGTGCGAGCATCGAGACCGTCGTCGATGGAAAAAACGGTATATCAACCGGCATTGATGATGGAATGTGCCCAGCTTGTGAAAATGCTGTATTTTGGATGCAAAACCAACTCAAGCAAAATAAGACTGAAGGCTTCATCTTGAACTATGCCAACGAGGTACTGGCTTCGGCTGCCTGTATTTTAAACAGTCTAGTTAGCTAAGTTTATGATGTCAAAGTGCCTGTCTGGCTACCTTGGCATTTGACTCAAGACATTATTATACAGAAATTTGGCTCTCATAGTTTTATGGATAAAAATTACAACAATCATAAAACTTTGAGGACTCAAATCTGCCAAAACTTTAAAGTTCGGAGATTAAATATGATATTACAAATTATTATGACTAATTTTGCAAAATTAGTAAAAGTTTGGGGACTGAATGCGTCATTTTCTCGATTATTACAGCTCTGCGAAAAACTGCCGAATGTAGTCGGGCAATCATTGGTCAACTGCAACCAGACTCATACAATGCCTGATATTGCATTCACTATTGGTGATAAGGCTTTCGAGCTCTCCCCGGAAGAGGTCTGTATACTCAACTTTCTATTCAAGTTATTGCTAAGATATGATCCTTTTTCGAATGTATGTTTCGTGTAGTATATACTCAAAATCGGTGAAGGTAAAGAAGCGCAATGCATAAGCGGTTTCATCGGCATTGATGTTCCTCCTCCTCGTGGACCTCTATGGTAAAGCTCCTCAATGTCTTTGAACCCTTTCGATATTCGATGCTTAATCTTGAATCCAATACGAAATGCAGGATCCTAGGAGACATTTTCATGGGCCGGTATCATACCGTATTTGATTTCGGCGAGTTGAGTGTCGGGTTTGCAGAAGCAGCCTAAATTGATGTAGCAAAATGAGCTTGTTTATATTTGTTTTCAAGCTTTCTATGTGTTGGCTATTTGAGCCAAAAACACTCCTATGCTGATATGAAAAATTATAGAAATGGCGTAAAGGATTGATGAAATCATGAATATTAGAAAAATAGTCTCTTTTTAACATGGTTTGAGAAAATATATTTAATCGTTTTTGTATAAGGTGAGCAAAGGGAAATATATAAAAAAATTTATTATTTTAATTTTATTATGTTTGCCAAAAAGCTAGCTAAATTAACATAATATTTTATTTAAGCTTGCTTTTTAGCAATATTTTCATATTATTCCGAAATTCCGTTTCGATCTAGACCGTATGATCAATATGATGATGAAATCTTTTTTAAAAAACGTATCAATATTTTCATAGCGTTCCGGAATTCCGTTTTGATCCGGACCGACATGACTAGTACGGCCGGTATATCGTCAGTACAATTTTTTTTTTGTCTGACCCGAAAAAACTCTAATTCCGATCCGAAAACCCTATATCGATTTTATTTTCTGATTAAGTTCATTGCCGAAAGCGAGTGGATTCATTGGTCTTAACTAGAAATGATATTTTCTCAAACTAGGTTCAAAAGGGATGTTTATCGTAAAATTACCACTAATGACATAAATTACCACAACATTTTTAACTGGTACATCACACATTTGTAATTGGCTAAATTATTTCAATTTATATTGTTATTGTTGGAATATTAAAATGTTTCAAATTGAAATTGAGATAAAATTTGAAATGATTTATAAGAAGAAATGGGTATCATAGTAACTGACTTGTTCAAGTCTTATACGGTGTGGTCTCCTTCCCTTATACGTCATATCTGTGCACACTCCTGCCCTTATTTCGGCCAGACTATATAATTCTAACATGGTATCGGAGTTAGTTCGGTTCAAAATCCTGATTATCAATACCGGTAAAGTTTGGTTCATTTTAATTCACAAGTCCAATTTTTTTAGATATTTGGACTTGATGGGGTGTGTTGGAATGTTAAAATGTCCCACATTGGAATTGAAATAAAAATTGGAATGATTTATAAGAGAGAATGAGTGACATAGTAATTAACTTGTTTAATTCTTTTACGGTGTAATCTGCTCCTTTTATACGTCATATTCGTGTACACTACCGTCGTATTAAGTGTGCAGATCGGTATTGGTATCGATCGGTCACACTTGGATGATAATCGGCAATGTGGTCGATCAGGGCACACATGGAAGATGAGATGTTCGGCATTGGTACCGTTCGGTTGAGGACCGAAGTACGCAATACCGAAGGTGACAAAGGGACCGAAGCAATCGGTAGATGATCGAAGATATGAGATGGAGGCAATCGGTCGAGAACCGAACTGAGATACAGTGGGGCCCACTGGTTTAGGATATCGATAGTTATAGAAGGAGATATTGAAGGAAATAAGATCATATCAAATCAGTATATATTGACTCATATATATGATTTGATCATGGATAATCATATATGAGAATATAATCAAATATTAGGAATATTTGTTAGTTACTTTAATATTTCAACCACTTCATCTATATAAATGAGTTTTATGGTTCATTGTCATACACTTCAATACTCTTGTATTCAGAGTTTCCTATTCGTGTGTGTGTTGTAATCTTCTCAAGTGATAGTTAATTTGTTCGTTTCCGCCGGTTATGTGGATTCCCATTCCGGGTTTTTACGTTAAATTTCTTATGTCGTTGTGTTCTTTTTGCTTTAATTCTAAGGTTCTACTTAATCTATCGAGATTGTTCGCACACGTGTCTAATCCCCAACAATTGGTGATGACTGTGGAGTAGTAGTGGTGCAATCGGCGATGGGTGACGATATGGGAAGCCTAAGGATGTTTGACGGATCTGATTTTGCCTATTGGAAAATGCAAATCCGCAATACACTCTATCGGAATGATCTAGGGGAAGCGTTAGAAGAAAAGAATCCGGCAAAGATGGAGGATGCGGATTGGCAAAAATTGGATCACAATGCGTTGGCGATAGTTCAACTATCGTTGTCGAAGAAGGTGGTGTTTAACTACAACAAACATACGACGACGTACGGTATGATGAAGGCGATGTCCGATATGTACGATCGGCCTTCATTGAAAAATCGTGTGCTCTTGACACGGCAGTTGTATACCATGATGATGGGAGATGGTGTCTACGTTGCAGAACATCTGAATGATTTCTACAACCTTATAGACCAGTTGTCGTTGGTTGGACATGTCATGGATGATGACACGCAGGCCGTTGCCGTTCTTGGTACCATGCCCGAAAGCTGGTCGACGACGGTTGATATCATTAGTAGTCAATCGGGAAAACTCAATTTTGATAATGTACGCGCTCGACTCATTTGTGAAGAATTGAGACGAAAGCATAAGGGGATACCAAAAGTAATGCATTGGTGGCAGATTCTTCCCGGGGTTGGAAGAATAACTGAGGGCAGAATGACAAGAGTAGGGCCCGAGCGAGGAATCGGGGAAAGTAGAAGAATAGGGGGAGCCCGATTGCTGGAACTGCGGGAAGAAATGACACTTCTGCAGGGAATGCAAGGAGCCGAAGGAGGAAAAATCAGAATCAGTAGCGGCTGAATCTGACGATGCACTTGTACTCTGTCTCGAGAGTCCGGTGGAGTCATGGGTGGTTGACTCAGGTGCATCTTTTCACTCTTGTTTTAATTAGAAGTTGTTTAAGTCTTTCAAAGCAGAGAATTTCGGGAAGGTTTATCTTGAAGATTGAAAGTTCCTAGAGATCACCTATCGGGGTGATATACCAATCCTATTCTCAAATGGTTACAGTTGGACCTTAGAGGATGTGATGTATATACCCGGACTAAGTAAGAAGCTAATATCGGTCTGATAGTTGGATTCCAAGGGGTACCGAACGTCTTTTGGGAGTGGTCGGTGGAGAGTGACCAAATGGGTTTTGGTCATTGCTAAAGGAATAAAGTGGGAACTTTGTACGTGGAGAAACCGATCAGGACAGATGGGGACCAAACCACTCTCACTACACTGGAAACCGATCGGTCGCATGGGGATCGATCCACCGAGAACCGAATGAGGTTGCTGAAGATGTGGCACGATCGCCTTGGCCACATGAGTGAGAATGACATGAAGATCATGGCCCAGAAAGGCTTATTACCGATCTTTGAGGACAAAGATATCAGATTCTGTGAGGATTGTGTGCTCGGCAAGCAGAGAAGAGTAACATTTACAAAGGTGAAGCAAGATCGAAAAACGAGCAAGCTGGAACTTGTGCATACCGATGTGTGGGGTATGGCACCAGTCGAGTCCGTTGGAGGCTCGAAGTACTACGTCACTTTCATTGACGATTGTAGCAGTAAGGTATGTGTCTATTTTCTAAGAAAGAAATCTGTGTGTTTCAGACATTCAAAAGGTGGAAAACAGAGGTGGAGCTTGAGACGGGAACCAAGTTAAAGTGTCTGAAGTCAGACAATAGAGGAGACTATGACGGGGAGGAGTTCAGAGATTACTGTTTGGCTAACGGTATTAAGCTGGAGCGATCGGTCCCGAACAAGCCGAGGCAGAATGGAGTTGCTGAACGAATGAACCGAATGTTGAATGAGCGTGTCCGATCGATGAGAATACACGCTGGTCTACCAAAGACCTTCTGGGAGGATGTTTAGTACGTCAGCATACCTGATCAATCGGAGTCCATCGGTACCACTATATTGCGAGTTGTCCGAGGAGAAGTGGACTGGGAAGGAGGTGAAGCTGGATAATCTCAAAGTGTTCGGTTGCATTGCGTATGTTCACATAGACCCTGAGAAGAGGGATAAACTTGATGCTAAAGCTGTAAAGACCGTTTTCGTTGGTTATAGAGTTAATTATTTTGGTTACTTGTTTTGGACCGAATGGAGAAAAATAATTAGATCGGTCGACGCGACCTTCAATGAAGATCAACTTTATAAGGATACTATCGCAAAGACTAAGGAGAAGTCTACCGAGGTGATAGTGGTGATACCATCAAGTGGGAGCAGTGGACCTCCGAACCGATCGAAGGACGTGTATCACTTCTGACGAGGAGTCAGAATCTCAGTATGATCTGTCTGATACCGATCAGTAGAATGAAGACAAGGCGACAGATGACAATGTCGAAGAAGTCACTCCTGTGTTGAGGCGGTCAACCAGTGAGAGGAGATCACCCGATCGTTACACTCCTACAATATATCGTACATTGCTGACTGACTATGGCGAGCCAGAGAATTTCTGAGAGGCTGTTGAGTCTCGTGAGCACGACAAGTGAGAGCTTGCTATGAAGGACGAAATGACGTCCTTGTCGAAGAACAAGACTTGGGTCTTGACAGAATTGCCGAGAGTACATCGGACCTTACTCAACATATGGGTCTTCAGAGTAAAGCATGAGGCAGATGGGTCCAAACGTTACAAGGCGAGACTAGTGATCAAAGGATTCTTGTAGAAGAAAGGAATTGACTATTTCGTGGTATTCTCATTTGTCGTCAAGATGACGACGATCAGGGCGATTTTGAGTATAGTGGCTGTGGAGAATCTCCATCTTGAGCAGATGGATGTGAAGACGACTTTCCTTCATGGTGATTTGGAGGAAGAGATTTACATGGCACAACCCGAGGGATTCAAGACGCATGGTAAAGAAAATCTAGTCTACAAATTGGTAAAGAACTTGTATAGATTAAAACAAGCTCTTCGGCAGTGATATTTAAAGTTTAACTTCCTAATGACCGAACGGGGATTCAAAAGATGCGAGACAGACAACTGTTGTTATCTCCGAGGGGGCAAAATTACATACGTAATCCTTCTACTGTATGTCGATGACATGTTGATCGCATGGGGTGACATGGAGGAGATAAAACAAGTCAAGCGGGAGTTGTCCGAAATAGTCAAGATGAGGACCTAGGACCGATCAAGCAGATTCTAGAAATGAGAATCTTGAGAGATCTGCAGAAGAGTTCACTTACTTTATCTCAGGAAAAGTATATTGAAAAAGTGATGGATCGGTATCAAGTGGGACACTTGAGGGTTATTAAAACACCTTTGGGAGCACACATGAAACTCTCAAAGGAGCAGGCGCTGATGACCGACCAGGAGGCCGAAGAGATGAAGAACGTGCCCTACTCTTCAGCGGTCGGTAGTTTGATATATGCAATGGTCTGTACGAAACCTAATATTGCACATTGAGTGGGAGTCGTGAGCAGGTTTATGTCGAACCCTGGGAAAGAGTATTGGGAAGAAGTGCTATGGCTACTACTATACCTCAAAGGGACATCAAGGCGGGAGCTGTGTTTTAGAAGGGGACCGATCGAACTAACATGTTACGTTGACGCCGACCGTGGAGGAGATATGGACGATCGGAAGAGTATATCGGAGTATGTATTCACTGTTGGCGGTACATCTGTTAATTGGAAGTCGAAGTTGCAAAAGTGTGTCTCACTTTTCTCAACTGAGGCAGAATATGTTGCAATTTCGGAAGCATGAAATGAAATGTTGTGGCTCCATAATTTCCTGATGGAGATCGGTAAAGGGACCGATCTGCAGACTTTGTATAGTGACAGTCAGAGTGCAATATGTTTGGCGAAGATCTAGTATTTCATGCCAGGACGAAGCACATTGAGTTGAAGTATCACTATATTAGGTATCTGCTCAAGAGAAAGGCGCTTCAGCTGATGAAAATCAAAGGCACTGAAAATCCGGCAGATATGCTGCCGAAGGGAGTCACTGTAGCGAAGCTAGAGCTGTGCGTAACTCTAGTTGGTCTCACCAAGTGAGTTGGTAAGAGGGCACCATAAAGAGAAGATGAATTATCGATTTCCAAATGGGAGATTGTTAAGTGTGGAGATCGGTATTGGTATCGATCGGTCACACCTGGATGATAATCGACAATGTGGTCGATCGGGGCACACATGGAAGATTGGATGTTCGGCATTGGTACCGTTCGGTTGAGGACCGAAGTACGCAATACCGAAGGTGACAAAGGGACCGAAGCAATCGGAAGAGGACCGAATGCACGTGACCCAAAGATATGAGATGGAGGCAATCGGTCGAGAACCTAACTGAGATATAGTGAGGCCCACTGGTCTAGGATATCGACAGTTATGGAAGGAAATATTGAAAAAAATAAAATCATATAAAATCAGTATATATGGACACATATATATGATTGGATCATGGATAATCATATATGAAGATATGATCAAATATTAGGAATATTTGTTACTTACTTTAATATCTCAACCACCTCATCTATATAAAAGGGTTTTACGGTTCATTGTCATGCACTTCAATACTCTTGTATTACGAATTTTCTCTTCGTGTGTGTGTGTGTTGTAATATTCTCAAGTGATAGTAAATTTGGTTGTTTCCGTCGGTCACGTGGTTTTCCAATTCCGGGTTTCCACGTTAAATTTCTTGTGTTGTTGTTTCCTCTTTGCTTTAATTCTAAGACTTTACTTAATCTATCGAGGTTGTTCGCACATGTGTATAATCCCCAACATGTCGTTATCTCGGCCGAACTCTATAATTACCATAGTTATAATTCTTTTTACTATGATATGAGAAATAAGAATATACAAAAGCTTTAAACATCATCTAAAATACAACAAGCATCTTCGATCCCTATACTCCGGCAATATTGAACCGCCGGGCCCGACTCCCACTGCGCAGTTCACATGCACGACATGTCGCCTACTACGCCACCGAGAGATCCGAAACTTGATCCCTGATCTAATTTCCACGCGGAAAACAACTCTTCCCATGTCACGGTTAGCCAGAAATTTCTGCCATATCTCCCCCTTGAGAGCCACGGCGGCGCCTCCCAATTCACCGGAGATTACAGTCGTCGTTATCGGCTGTTGAAAGAAAGGATACATTACTTGGGAGCCTCCTAAACTTTGGTCGTTGTAATACACAATCATATGAAGTGAATCATAGTAAATGCGCATGTGCTGGTTTGAGTTCCGGCATGTGATGTTATATACTATTATGGGGACTTCTGTCGCGACGGGTTGTCCGAGCGCAGGAATCGTGAACTGATGGACGTAGAAGCGTGGGCGGTGGGGACGGAGATTGAGCCAGAGAATGAATAAAATGAGAGCTATGAAGAATAAAAAGGCTATTATGATTGAGCATATGAGTTTATAGGCTCTAGTTGTGAGGCTTTCTCGTACGTGATGGGCGTAGTATTTTTGTGAATGGTGAGTTTGTGTATTCGCCGCCGAGGAATGGGCAGGGAATTGATTTTCCGACCACATTTTGCGGCGAGATAACCAGAACAGTAGCTGGGAATAAGGAGAAATTTATATGTTCTCTAAATTGAAAAGTATAAAATTAAGGTAGAAGAAAGGGGAATATTGTCTTTGAGTGTTGGTCGTTAAGAAAGGGAAGGAATGACTTGAGATTGTCATTACAAGTTCTGGTTATAAACAAATTGGATGGTTATCTATTATGTCTGAATACTTAAATACAATATTTAAAAAACCCTTAATGCGAGAAAATAATAATAAAACAATTCTACAAACTTTCAATATCTTACTAAATCAAAAGAGTCAGTATTTTATAGATTATTTTTTATTAAATTATTTAATATATTTAGAATGTATTATTTAATAAGTAATTATTTTATTATAAATTGATATATAAAGATATTATTTCACTAAATTATTAATAACTCAAAAAGTGTAAGTATTCATTGTAATTGAGCATACAAATATTAGTAACTTTACTTAAACTTTACCTAATTTTAAGGGTTACAACCAATGTTAACAGGATTCTCTATTTTTATAGAAATTTATGAATCATATTTTCTAGGATTCGTGATTCGCTTCCGATTCTCGAATCGGGTTTTGTGAGAAAAAAAAATTCAAAAAATTCAAAAATCAAATAAGAAATCTAAACTATTATGTTATAAATTTGCTAAATTATGTAACTTTTATCGATTTTTAATTATTTTATTAATTTTAAATTTTAACCAACTTTAAGTTTTTTATTTTGATGATAAATTATTTATTATATCTTATATTTATAATTTAATAATGATTAAAATATATTTTATTAATAATTATGATTATTTTTACTTATAAAAAACTATAAATTATATAACTAAAATAATTATTATAATTATAAAATTAACGAATCATTAACTAATCTTCCCGAATTCTCTAAAAAATTGCACACTACGAATCGCGAATCGTGTCACATATCGTGGTAACATTGGTTACAACTTATAATTTATATTATAACAAATGATAGTGTTTTATAATTATATCAATTCAATATTTATTTTTGTGAGAGTGATTTTGGTGATGTTATTTTGATTGCTATCAAATATTATTATTTAAATAAAAATATTAATTTATTTCTTCATTATAATAAATAAAATTTTAAAAATATATATTTTCTATTATTTTAATAAACAGTTTGTGTTATGTCGGATTGTATTGGATTTGATATGATTAGATATGAGTTTGAGTTTTAACTTTATTTTGTTTCGTTTTAAATTTGGATTAGATATTTTAATTTGGTTTGAGGTTGAGTTTTTCGTAATCTAACCCAACCCACCAAATCGACAACCCTAGTTTTAACACATAAGAAGGGTTTGGTTTGGTTGCATAACTCTCGAGAGAATGCTCAAAGTCATGAAACTCAAGACCATTTGCATTACAATCGCGAAGAATTTACACTTTCAGAAGAAAACTACATAGGATGTTGCTTAACTCTCAACGAATGTTTCCGCAAACGAAAGGAATTTGCACTTTGTCTCACATAATTGTTGAGGACTCGCGATGAATTTCAGTAACGGCAAATTATATCATAGTCGTGAAAATTTATAACATACTTACAATGAATGTGTACACTTTGTCGAGCGCTACATCAAATTCTTGGCGAATTTGTCTTGTGAACCCCAAATTTGGAGATTTTTGTTTGATTCTCGTTATTTAGGCTGCATAAGTTGCTCATTGTAGAAACATCTCTTGTGAATTTTTCATTGTAAAAACACAATTGTGTCTCATTCAACTTTTTCGCGACCATCTTACAAATTTTGTAATATCACGATTAGGGGAATCACATTTCTTATGAATAAAATTCATTTTATCTATTTAGCTTAAAAGAATGTTCAAATCATTTGTTTTAATATCTTAAGACAATCTCTTTCTTATGGTGGAATTTGTTTTTCCTATGGGACCCTAATGAACCTACAGATGAAAGCTCAACAATAAATTCAAAGTATCACATTAAATCAAACAAATAGATTTAAAAATTCTAACTTAGAGAAATGAATTCATAAAAATATGCACAAAGGCCTAGATAAGTTGAAAAATGTAAAAATTACTTACATATGAATAGTTTACATTGAACACAAATAATTTACATTGAACTAAATGCAATCTAGAAAGAATATATAATACCACTGAATTTAATGCAACCCATAAAACATTTACAATAGTGATTGAACGTAAAATATATTAGTAAAAGAAATGAGAAGAATATAGCATTAAAAGATTAGTGAGGTTTGCCTACGATCCTCTAACTTACGGGGTATGTAAAGAACATGTCCTAAATATTAGGAAAATGCAAATATGATACAATATTTAAGCAAAAAAATGTATTTATATCATCAAAACTTCAATTAAATGAATGTAATATACCTCGAGTTACCAATATATTTGATTATTGACTATCTAAAGACGTCGTTAATATTTTATATTTTTATTTACAATTTTCGAACTTCAATAGTCAATATTGTATAATTTTTCAAATCATAAGTATCTTATTTACGTACTCTATGAACTTTGTGGATCAATCATATTAAGGGAAAATTATTTTTCAACTTAATGGAAAACTGAATGTTATATTGTTAGGGATAAAAAAAATGATATTGATAATTTTAAGTTATTCATACAATTTTGTAAGTTTGGACATTGCATTTACATAACTCTTAACTTGTGAGAGTGCTTATTTAATTTTCTCTTAAAACATTAGTTAAATTATCTAATAAAGATAACACAAATGATCGTACGGACAATGTAAGGTAAGATTTTAAAACATTATTTTGATACAATTAACCAATAATTGAAATTTAACATCAACTTGGAAATTGGGTTGACACGTTTTATGACGAACTGACACGTATGATAGCATACAACCGTTATTACAGTAATAAATTGTGACTTTTGAACGTTTATTAAAATTTATTTATTTATTCGGAACTTTAATTATTAAAAAGAAAAAAATAGTTTCGTATACCTTCTTTTACCATTAGATATTACATATACTTCTATTTCACATAAGGACCAACACTTACTAGTAACTTATTCTTGTCAAAATGAGTTATAAGTAGAAGTTATCAGTTTAATCTCCATATATAGAGTTTTATCTTTCATCTATACCAATATAATAGATATGATCAATATAATATTGGTTTTTGTTAATTATATTGAGTTTATTTGATCCAGCTTTTTAAAATTTGGGTGTAGTGAAGTGCGGTGAGATGTGTGACATGTTGTGAGATATGATTATCGTGAATTTTTATATGTGTTTGGTAAAATTGCGATATTATGATCGTGGTTTATGTAAAAATATTAATATATCTGTTATGGTTCCTTTTTAGGGGTACCAACAGTCACCCGATTCGTCAGCCAACGAACTCGGTTTTGATTTGTTTTTTATGTGCAAGACGATCAAAACTAGAAATAATAAAGAGGCGCAGCGATTTATAGTGGAAACCTCAAGAATTGAGGAGAAAACCACTTGACTAAGAGCGAATTACGCTCATAGCATGTTCACTAATCAAACAATCCACACATAATACAACAGATGTTTAATGAAAATGACAAGGAATAAGAAAGCAGTAAGAACTCCGGCAGGGTAACGGCATGTTCTTACGTGTCCAAAAGGTCCTGCTATTTCTGTCGTGCGCTCTATACTTATAGAGTTAATGGCGTGTGTAAATCACGCTCTGTAACCGCCTCTGACGGGTTTGTTAGAGGTTGTTGTCGCGCGATGTAAAACGAGGTTGGGACCGAGGCGTGGTCTGCGTGATCGGGCCCGATGCGTGGTAAACGTGTGAAGGCCCGAAGCGTGGAAAGTGCGGGTTTGTAACCGTTTGGACCGAACCACGGAGCCAGTTACCAGAAAACGCTTTATTTCGCCAAGATTATCTTCGGTCCTCTCGCGGAACATCGGGCCACTTTTCGTTAAGTGTATAAATGGGTTGCACAAGTCTGCTTCCACCATACGGATCGGCCCAATCATTACTGGGCCTCATCTGTTACAGGGTGTCCGGTCCTAGAGTTCTCATCAATATCTTTATTTATAAAAAATAATAAATATAATTATATTATAATTAATAGAAGTAAGGGTAAAATAGTCTTTTACAAAATCACGATGAGGTAACAGCTGGTTTTAACAGCTTTGATAAAATCGTGATTTTTTAACGATTATCACATCGTAATTAAGCTTGTGTTTTGTGTATCATAAAAAAATCACGATTATATGATCTCACCGCACCTCACCGCACTTTCTATTACCGAACAAAACAAACCCATTGACCATAACCACCGATCATGTTGATACCATTTTATATAGTAACATAGCGTTCAAATTATTCTTACATAAAATATTTCAAAATTGGAAAATATAACTTTCAGTCAGCAACATGCACAAATGTGCATTTAGACAAAATAGTCAAATTTTTTTGTAATCAAACTTGCAATTTGTTCAAATTTTAATCATTTTAAAGCGCCTACATTACATACACTGTTAAGATAAATTTCAAAATTATTTTTTAATCGTTCATCTTTTTAATATTCAAATTTACTCTTTTTCATTTTGGATAAATTTGCAATTAATATTCTTCCCAAAGAGCTGTTATTCGATCTGAACTAACCGAACATGTTCGTTCAAATTTTTAATCAAACATGTTCATGTTCGTTCATATTTAATTCGAACATGAAAATATGTTCGAACATTGTTCAAATTAATAAGTGAATATTCATATTCGTTCGAATAGCTTATTCGAACATGTTTGTATTATTTGTGCGAATTTCACCAAAAAAATCAAATTTTGTTGTTTCACAAACAAAACCAATGTCCTGAAAAAATAATCAAATAATTATCTTTCACAAAACAAATAAGAAGACTAATTCACTAGAATCACAATATAAGTCATTTATAATTCATCATTCATAAAAAACATTATGCGCCAGCGGCCAGCAACCGCATCCAAGCCGCAGTTCGAGTCAAGAAGGAGAGAATTTGGATTTTGTAAGTTTTTTAAACATTATGTGCTAGAAATGGGTGTCATCCAAATCATTTCTCACACAAAAATGAACTTTGATGGAACTTTTAGAGTTACTCAATTTCAGGACCACCGACCGGTCCGGTTGACGATTGGACCGGTTTGACCTAAACCATCAAGAAACGGTTCAGAAAAAATTTCCGATTGTGAATAAGGGGAAATAAAATAGAGTAAAGTGACTAAAATATAAATAGATTTAACTGTGCATACAATTAAATTTTCTGGTCAAATGATAAAAAATTCAACAAATTAGAACTATGACAAAAATGGGACAAAAATATGATTACTAATTTTTTTAGAGGTGTTTGATCTTATATGAATTTCACTATTTTTACATGAATTGCTCTAGTTTTTTAAAATAAATCTTCAAACCAAATACAATATTATGCTTCCATTATATCATGTTTTATTAAAGATTAATCCATATAATCTTTTGAACTCTAAGAATAGTACAAGTATTTTTTTAAGTTACATATCAATATATTATCATTCTAGTGCTTATTCTAACATATTCTTTAACACGCCTAAAATCCTTCCAACTAAATACTCTGAAATTATCCAACTCACATAGAAATTAATGATTAAAATAGTGTTACCATAAGTTCTTATTTCATTGGTATTACAATTAATAAATTAAGATTAAATAACTATTTATATAATTTCATTCAAAATTAATTATTGTTATAATAAAATTCTGACATTGGGGCCATATTATTCTTTGTACTATTTAGATGAAAAGATAGAACAGAAGCCAAACAGTGACTGGATGATATCTTTAGTTCTTTCCCCTTCTTTTCTCGTCAGTGTAAGGTGCTGACTGCTGACATCATTTTTTAAATTAAATATTTACATAGTACCCATCAACATTCCAGACTAGTACTATTATTAATATATTCAATATACTGAAAAATATCAATACAATTAATTTAATATTTTATTAAACCATTTTATTTTTTACCATAAAAGACATGTTTGGTCTCTAAAATCGTATGATTTTGGCAAATTTCATTATCACACTTTAATTTGAAATATGTAGTCTTCATATTTTAAATTTTTTGACAAAAATAATTTCTAAAGTTTCCAAATTTGGTCACTGTGTGTCAAAGCTAGTCCTCAAAATTTGAGGGTCAATTTTACCACACATATTGTATTTTGAGCACTAAATTTGCTAAAATTTACGAAGTATGAAGATTAGTTTTACAAAAAATTCAAAGTTTGGGGACTAGTTTTATATTTCAAAAATTATGAGTATTAGATTTACTAAAATTATGAAACTTTGGAAACCAATTTGAAAATCATGCAAAATTTGAAGACTTTAAATGACATTCGCCTATTTTTTACAAGCATATAACTACCAAAAGAATAAGTCCCATAGCGTTCTCCAAGTTAGAAATGAATATGAGTGTATTCCTTCTAAAACGATTATATCATTTTTTGAGTTTATTGACTTGTGATGGTGTAAGACACCTTATCTACTTGCGTCCCATTCCCATTTTAATTTGATTAATTTGTTTCTCTCATAGTATCGTATTTGAGAAAATGATGTGTTTTCCTCAAACGTTTTGATGAAAAACGTTTTGCGTTCCATACTTTAATCGTTTTGAGAAAACTTACACAATCTTTTTAAAATTTGGTAAATTGGGCACCATGTGGCAAATTAGTGATCTTTGCCATTAAAATTATATCAATTTTTCAATACACATTAAAATTTGAGATTATATTTACCAAAATTTACGAAGTATAAGAAATAGTATTACCGAAAATCAAAGTTTCTGAGACTAGTTTTACCTCAAAAATTTTGAGGATTATATTTGCTAAAATTAAGAAATATTGGGAACCAAACTTGTTAAATTATACAAATTTGAGTTTAAATGTAATTCATTCATAGTTACTTGTAAAAGTTAAGATTAAAGTTATTAAATTTAAAAACTGTAAAATAATTATAAAATAATCACACCATAGATAGTAATTATTCATGTGCAAATTCTTTTCATAGAATTTAATATAAAATGCAACTTCATTTTACCAGGCACCTATTAATATTAGACTATTAGTATCTCATCATGTCACTTAGGCAGCAGTGCACTAAGGTTTCCTAATTTTGAAACAAAATAATACCATAACATAACGCTTCATAAAAAAAAATTTATAAATAAATATTGCTATTAATCATTAAATTTTCTAATACCGTTTTTTCTTTCATTATATATTAAATTCTATTTATAATTTTGTTTACATAAAAAAGGCTCACGAATATGAGTTTGACAAGTTGTCTATTGAATTTGTCTCATTTTGATTTGAGAAGTGCAATCACTAAAGATGATGAATGTCATAATATAATGACTTGATCATGTATTTTAAATGTTTTACATTATTTCATTAATCTCGATCGTTCAGAATCTCCTATGTAATATCAATTAGATTTTATAAATTCAATATGATATTCAAGCTGATTCAGATAATTTCAATTGACAAACCTAAACCTGAATTTAAGGAGAGTGTTGATTAATAAAATTTCCTCCTTCCTTTTCGTTTTTGGTTTCCTATCATACTGTTAAAACTGAAGAATAATTTTAGCTTCAATTAAGCAACTCCACCTTCAACATTATCAAACATTTCTTTTTTGTTTTAATAATTTAAATTAATTTAATCGGTTAGATAGTTGTGAAAATGAGATTTATGATGTGCTAATTATTTAAGTATGATTCCTATTTAGGTTAATTAACAATGCTTTACATGTAGTAAAAAAATTTTCAAAAAAATAACTTACCAATCAAAGTCTAGTGATAAATCTAAATCGTATGAAAATATCGAATTGATATGTATTGAATCTGTCTCATATTATTTAAAGAAGTGAGATTGATTATATTTATAACGGTGAAAAACGTAATCGCATAATGGTTTGATCAAGTCTTTTAAATGTGTAGTTTCATCCACTAAATTCCGTTCGTTCTTGCTCTCATATCGTAATTTCTACCATACTCTAGAATTGTACTTGGGAGTGGATACTCATACCATAGTTTTTTAAACCAGTTTGATGAGTGAACCGGAAATGTTTTTATTGGTTGTACCGGATGGTCGGATCGGTTAAAAAGAATTTTCAAAAAATATGTTATATACAATATATATATATTATTTAATAATAAATATATTTAAAACCATGATTTTTTAATTAGTTTAATTGTAAATGAGTTAAAAATATTATTTTTCACATATTTGATTAAATATTGGATAAAATATAGATTTATTAGATCAAAATTGTGACTCAATATGGCTAATTCTATTTGGTCGAACCCGATTTGACAAGTTTTTAGTATTTAGACAGGATCGAATCGGTTTTTTACCGACATAATCCGATTTTGAGATGAGATCATTATTCAGAATGGATGGGATCGGTGTTAACAATGGTTCACAATCAAACCGGTTGGACAGACTGATCCGAACCGATTTCAAAATAATCTGCTCCATACTACATGGCTTGAATATCAAAATGATATTTAAGTAATATCACATCAATTGAGCCCCCGTGTCTGATTTTTAAAACCTTTGTGGACATAGTTGATCCTGGAACTGGGAAGCAAAGATGGCGATGGTTGCGTGATCGTGCGGAGCTTGTGGGCCAAAAGATGTTCCCTCTGAAAAATCACGTTCACTCTGTATTTCACTCTTCTGAGTCCTTTAAAATTGTCTCCCAATCTTGATCATTTATTCGCTTCCTGTTTCACCCACATGCAAATCTCACTCTTTCTACATCATCTTATCTCATCTCAGTTCACTCCCCTCTGTCAAACTAACAGTTCTTCATTCTTTCATTTTCTTACTTTTCTTTAATCCCAATTTCAGGTTTATAATAACCATTGGTATTAAATTTCTAGAGTAGAGTTAATTTATATAGGGACTGTGCTATGATATAGTATATAAGGGGAATAGATAACGTAAAACATTTGAACAATTCATTTAATATGATCCACCTTCCATATTATAAATTAATCTAATCCACATCTAAATTTCGATGTGAGAAAATTTCATCATTTCAACGCACAACCTCAAGTCCAACTAACTCACAATTAAAATTATTGGATTGCCTACAAATCAATTAAATCGGATTAACCCCATTAAGGTTATTTAAGATTTTTCTGAATCCGTTCCGATACCATATTAAATTTCTAGAATCGAATACGTGGAGAGTGTGTTCGAATATAGCGTATAAGAAAAATAGGTGACACCTTAAAATACTTAATTGATCGTTTATTATGTTACACATTGGATATAGATCAATCAAATTCAAATCTAAATTTCGAGGTGGGACAATTTCATCATTTCAACAATTGCTTCAAGCTTCTCTCTTTATAAACTCGTGAAGACTTCCCTTTTTCGAGTATCTGTTAAGATGATCGGACTTAGGATTCCTGGCAGTGAATCCATTTTTCAATCCTTAAGAGTTTTGGATGTGGATTCCGATGATTCCCCTGATCCTCCCTTCGAAAAAACCTACGAGAATCTGTTTACCAATACCAGGTCACCGGAGATAATAACTACGGCGGAGGAATTGGACCTTCCGTTGATTGATCTAGGGCGGCTGAAGCTCGGGGATATTGAAAAGAAAGCCTGTGAGAAAGAAGTATGTGAAGCTTCGAGGGAATGGGGTTTTTTTCAAGTTATAAATCATGGGATTTCGAGGGAGGTATTGGTGAAAATGAGAAATGAGCAAATTCAGGTGATGAGGAAGCCGTTCAGAAAAAAAAGTAACGGCGGCGATTTGAACTTCTCCGACGGAAGTTACCGGTGGGGCACCTCTTCTGCCACTTCTTTGAAACAGCTGTCGTGGTCTGAGGCCTTCCATGTCTGCTTGACCGATGTCCTTCATTCTGGTGGCATTACTCACCTCAGGTTCTAGTTTTACTTTTACCTTTACAATAATATCTATTAATTATATATATATATTATTTTCCTATTTTTATTTTTTAAAAAATAAAATATTTTTACCGTTTAATGCCCATGTTTTTGCTAGGTTTTCATATTATATATTAATCTGTACATCAAATATCGATCAATATTAATATTTTTTTGTAACAGCTGATACAGTCGTTTGGAGTAGGATTCTAAAAAATAGTTAATTTTTTTAATATTTAAAAAAAATCAAATTTTGTATGATCGGACATAAAGATTAGGGCATGTACTAAATTCCAGACTAGAATGAAAAGATTGGTTTTTAGTTATGTGTATCTAACTAAGTAATATTTGGGTGAAAATATTATTTCATAGAAAAATAGGCGTGTTTTTGCAAATGTGGTATTCTATCATGCGGCTTTCTGCATTGACTAGGGAGTATTTAAAATTCCCTTAAACTACAGTGACCAAAGTACAATTAAAGGCTGGCAAATGTCGGAAAGATTGACTGAAGATAAAAATTGGCATGTGCCTGATCCTGCGACAGCTTCACATTCTTCCTCACGTGCTACTACTCTCTTTTCTATTCACTAATCCGTTAATATTAAAATATATATTTTATTTTTAAATATTGGAAAAAAAATTATTTATTTTTTATTAAACATTGACATAATATAGAGTTAGTGATTGAATAATTAATATACTATATTTCATTAAATATCAATAAACTATCATTTTAGTTATTTTTTATTTAATGTTTGGATTCTATTATAGATCGGTGATGGAAGAATTCTCGATCAAGGTTTCCGAACTATCTTATAAACTAGTGGGCATTCTAGCGGGAGAGATTGGTGAAAACTCCAGCTTCTTTAGAGAGACATGCTTACCTGCGAGTTGCTACCTCCGACTAAACCGATATCCACCATGCCCTAATGCTCACCAAGTGTTTGGAATAACTCCCCATACCGATAGTGACTTCATCACGGTGTTGCATCAAGATCATATTGGTGGACTTCAGCTTGTTCGTGATGGCAAGTGGGTCGCTGTGAAACCTAATCCCGATGCTCTTATAATCAATATCGGTGATTTGCTTCAAGTGCGAATAGCATATTTATGTTCAATATAAGAGAAATGATTATATATAAAAGATTTGACAAATCAATTATTAATCTATGTCATCTTAATATTGATTTGGCTTGTGATGTAGGCTTGGAGCAACAACGTGTATAAGAGCGTGCAACATCGGGTGATGGCAAATCCAACGAAAGAGAGGTTTTCGACTGCATTCTTCTTCTGCCCATCATACGAAACGGTGATAGAAAGCGGAGGAGAGGACTGTGTGTATAGAAGCTTTAGCTTTGGAGAATATAGGAAACAAGTGCAAGAAGATGTGAGAATATTTGGTCATAAAATTGGGCTTCCAAGGTTTCTCTTAAAAGCCAACTAGATACGAGTACTTAAGTTGCTCTAAATATTGAAGTATATGAGTCTTTGTTGAGAAAATATCAAAGTCAGTTAGAAGTGTTTTTGTGGGAATTTGTTGTCTTAAGATGATTGGTTATTACTTTATGAGTGATTTAATATTTTAATAAGTATTTACAATTTTCAAATTTAATATATTAAGTTATTCAAATTTGATATTATCAAATTTATTCCACAATGACTAAAATATATTTAAACTCAATCATTACAATAATTCTTATTATATTAAGTTTTATAAGTAATAAACCTATGTTTAATTTACTGAAATAATATTTTGGGAAAAAAAATGAAAATCGCAAAAATTTATGTGCTAAAACAAATCCAAAACACATTTTGACCCATATTTCAAAACAAAAATTAATGTGTTTAGTGAATTTTTATAAATATTAATCATCTACTCTATCGTAATTTTGTTCATTAAGCTTAAAACATCTAAACTAATATTTTCATATAGACCTTGAATTAAAATAGAATCCATACCCAATTATATATATTAATTAGTAATTTTAAATTATTATTTTAATTACTTACTTATTTATCTTGCGGTACTAAACAGATTTATTTCTAAGTCCACTGATCGAACCATGTCCTTCTTTCTGGTATTGAGGAAGGTCAATCAATTGGAGTAGACAGAAGAATGTACGCATGCGTTTGAGCAATTGAATAAGTACTTAAGCTCACCCTCGATGATGGTGAGCCCGACCCTGGAGGAACCCTTAGAATTATAATTGGTTGTTTTAGAAACTGCAGTGAGTATCGTTGGATACAATATGTCATGGAACGCGCCTAATTTGTTATGTGAGTTATTCACTGGTCTTAGCAGAGACCCGCTACACCGATTTTGTGAAATTTATTCTCATATTGAAGAACCTTGTATCCAAGTTTAGGCACTACTTTAAGGGATTGTAGTGTGTGTGCACATATTGACCTCTCAAAGCTTTCCTAGATCAAACGTACCATGAGGGAAGAATATCTAAATGTTCCATCAAAGTCACCAATAATGCAAGTAATTTGAAAGCGTCATATTAACTAATTGCAAAGAAATATCCACATATTTTTTGGACACCTTATGTTGCTCATTGCTTGAATTTGATGTTGAAAAATAATACTACTTGTGAATCAAGCTTCTGAAATATCTCAAGTTTTTTTATAGTCATTTGTATTGAATACCTTGGTTGAGAAAAAGTACACATTGGAAAGAGATAGTTCGCCCGATCCTACTAGATTTGCTACATCATTCATTTCCTTACGGAGTGTGTGTGCACATAGACATGATTTGAATGCTTTGGTCTATGACAAAGAATTTACAAAATCAAAAGTTGTTTAGAGAGAAGAAGACTAAGAATTTTGTGATTACTGTATGTGATGTATGTTTTTGGGAAGAAACATAAATCATTGTCAAGACAATTGAGCCAATACTCAATAGACAATGATACTGAGTCTCAAATGGGGTTTGTTTATCATGCAATTAAAAATGCTAGAAGATATTAAGCAAGTCTTCAAAAATGACAAAGCTAAATCATTCATTTCCTTGCAGGGAGGTATTTGGACCATTACCTCATGGTACTGGGTTCACGGGTCTATCATTCCAATGATCGGTTTAAAAAAATATGTTTAATTTTTTTTAAAAAAAAAATAATTCGTACCGGTCGATATAGCTTCCGATATACCGATTCGGATCGGTACGAAATTCCGGATCGATGTGAAGACATTGAAATAAATACATTGTGTACAAAAAGATTTTTAATGAAAGATTTTTAATCAACTGCAAAAAGTTTACTGACATTTTTTTTGGTCCCTCAAAATCAATATGGAAGTAATTTACTTAGATTAAAGACCGATGTTCAAGAGGGAACTATTGATTTAATCCAATTTAAGGCATAATGAAAAATACAAAGCTACCTAAGTGATGATAACTTTTTTAGGAGATTTGGGAGCTTTAGTAATGACACAGCTTTGAAAATGATTAATGTGCATCATCTGGTACGAATATAGTACAATTTGTGTGTTACCTTGCAATGGTCATAACTTATATTTATGAATATGTAACTTTTACATTTTTATAGTTAATTGGTAGGCAACTTTTGGATATTCAACGTCAAATCTCCATAAATTAGTTGTTCGAGTGGTTGGATAATCAAGAAAACTCGAGTGTATTCGATAAAAATACACACAAAGAAGAAATTGTTAGATATGACGAGATTCATTCCGTATGTCTGACCATCTTGAATGTGTTCTGGACCTACATTCATTATAACTCAAAAACCTGAGTTTCCGGACCTTGATGGATGGAAATGAGACTCGAATGTTTACCCTAATTGGTTATTTCGATGAGATTAGCTTAATGGAAGAGTTGCCCTAATTCAGCATTATGATATAACAGTGGAAATTACAATTATCCCCCTAAGATCTTCTATATAATTGAGGTCATTCGTTCAGGGAAGACATAAGGTGAAAGCATGCACTTCCGTTCCAATGTGTTGACGGTCTTCCTATTCTCTTCTTTCATAATCTCATAAGTGCACGGGTTACCATCACCCTTGACTGAGCGAAAGAGGTGAAGACCGCCATCTTGATGGCCGCTTCGACGTCAGGTAAAATTACGTGTTCCTAAGGTTCTGGGAGTTGAACTTCGTATTTCCAACCTTCGAATCCCAATATTGTGGTATCGGAGCCTCTGGTTGTTGGAATACGTAGTTTTTGTCTAATTATGCGGTATTCGGATGATTTTCGCGATCTTAAGAAACTGTTTTGTGTATTATTTGAGATTTTCGCGATCTTCTTTTTGTGGAAATTTGAAATCTGCATGACATACGAAATTCATCGCAGCTTTCCTTTTTAGACTGAACTTTCTATTTTAGAAAGTCACTTTCTATTTCTGTCGTGATTTTCTTTTTCGGTATGCGCAAAATCTATGAATTTCATCGCGGATTTCATCATATTTTGTACATTCACAGAATTCGGTGCCTGGATTTCTGCGAACTACTAAATTATTCGCGGATTTCTCTCGCTACATTTAATTAATCCTCATGAATATCGACTGTCACACATTTATTATTCTGACACGCGACCTTGTTATTGTCTCCACGTGTCCTTGGTATCCGTGAAATTTAATGTCGGCACTGCCTCTTTGTATGATGGCACATATTTATGCATGTGGGCCACGTGTCGGATCTTATTATTGGACCACAACACATCAATATGGATTGGCCTATCGAATCTTGGGCTCTTATGTATTAACTCATTATGAAAGCCCATTCTATAGTCCAAGTATTGATGTGTGGGCTATAACTTCTGGCGCATTACGGAAGTCAAATTTCTGTAAGTAATGTCAGATGGTCCATATCTACTGCGGCCCATTCGGAAAGCCGAGTTATCGTTTAGGTTGAGTCCATTTCGAAGCTCAGATTTTGTTTATCAAAATATTATGTACTAGCAGTCGAACCTGTGATCTCTGGGCGTATTGTTTGCCATCCAGGTTGGCTACTGATTGTGTTATGTAGTATCACTTTTGTTTAGATATTGATAACCTTTCTGTTGGTCTTATATGGTGATTTAGCAATCGGCCCAACGAAAGATTGTTTGAAATAAGAATAAAAATTCGAACCAACACTTACGTATATTCCTTAAATTGAGAATTGATGTTTGGCCCAACGGTAATTCATTAATTTCTCGGTTTATTGAGTAGTATGAAATGATTTTGCCCAACGGTGATTCATTTCGCTTATGTTGTTATATGATAATAACTTTTGTTAAAGCCTTATGATTTGCTCTATTCTCATATGGAAGCTTATGTTTTCTTCCTACTTACGTGTGCACTTCATTTTATATGATCAAAAGTACTAATGACTGCTTCTTTTTGTGTTGTTTTACATGTTTGACACTCTTCTTTGTCAGCCACTGTTTTGAACCAGCTCTCTTCGATTTAACCACTGAAGGGTAGTAGTTTCGGATGATGGAAAGAACAATTGCTCCTCGTTTTGGGTGTTACGGATTTGGACTATGCCTTACGTGTCAATCAACCACCGAGGCCTTCCGTTGGTGATTCACCAGAATGTTTTGCCTCTTATGATAGGTGGGAGCGTTCTAATCGGCTGTCCCTTATAATGATCAAGAATTCTATAACTCCCGATATTCGAGGAAGCTTACCTGAAAATGATAATGCGAAGCTATTCCTCGCTTCTGTTGAGGAGCAATTCCAGTCATATTCGAAGGTTCTTGCGACAACTCTTGTGACGAAGTTGTTTACCCTAAAGTATAATGGTAACGAAGGCATTCGACGTCACATTATGAAAATGAGTGACATGGCTGCACAGCTGAAGACCATGGAGATGGCGATCTCCGAAGGGTTTCTTGTTCATGTTATACTTCGTTCACTTCCTTCTAAGTTCGATCTTTTTTAGATCAACTATAATTCATAGAAGGAGAAATAGAACTTGAACGAGCTAATGAATATGTGTGAACAAGAGGAGGAATGCGTTGTCGACTCCGTGGAGTGTGCAAATGTTATCTCAGAGGGTTTTCGCAAGAAGAAGCCTAAAAAGCAACCTAAATTTGATAATGCTTCTGAAGTGGCAACTTCTTCAGGCACTAAAGCTCATCGTCCCATTAATGTCGATTCTGTCAACAAACGGGACATTTTCAAAAAGGTTGCCCAAAGTTTCAGAAATGGTTGAAGAAGAAAGATAATATATCGGACTATGTCTATTATCGGTCTCAACTTATGGATGTTTCCTCTAATACATGGTGGCTCGATACTGGTGCTTCTATACATATTGCTAATTCTTTGCAGGGATTCCACAACGTGAGGAAGCTATGTAAAGGCCAACGTAGTGTATTAGTAGGAAATGGAAATAGTGATGCGGTTGAAACTCTTGGAACTCTCTACTTAGTACTAGAGAGTGACTTCATTTTGCATTTACATGATACTGCTTACGTACCCAGTATCACTAGAAATATTGTATCAATTTCTCGTCTTGATGCTGAAGGTTTTTCGATTTGTTTTGGAAATGGGCAAGTCACTATTTCCCTACGTTCTACCAATATTGGCATTGGTGTTTTAGAGAATTGTCTCTATAAATTACATTTACGATCCTCCTCACATAATATCGCGGAATCTAAGCAAGAAGCACTGGTATTACAGACTAATGTTAAGAAATCACCTGTTGAGAATTCTTCAAGATTATGGCATGAACGTTTGGGCCACATATCTCAAGACAGAATTAACCGTCTCATTCGGGAAGAAATTCTTCACCTTTGGATTTCTCTGATTTGCTCTCGGTCATAAGAAAACTGCCATTCGGAATCAAGAGCTATTAGAACTGATTCATACTGACATCGGTGGTCCTCTTACTCTCGGTATTTTTGGACATACATATTATCTTACATTTATTGATGATCATTCACGCTATGGGTATGTCTATCTCCTTAAGGAGCGATTTGCGGCTCTCGAGGCTTTTAAGGTTTACAAAGCTGAAGTCGAGATCCAACTTGGTTGTAAAATCAAGGTCATCAGATCAGATAGAGGCGGGAATATTATGATCGATTATCTGATTCTGGCTATCATCCGCATTTGCCTTATTTCTGCAGGAGTGCGGCATTATTCACCAGGTTTCCATGCATGGCTTAGCTCAACAGAATGGTGTTGCTGAGCGTCGGAATCGTACTCTTCTGGATATGGTACGAAGTATGATATCCTGAACTCCCTTACCAGAATATCTCTGGTTGTGGCTTTAAACACAGCAACACATATACTTAATCGAGTCATATCCAAAGCTATCTCAAAGACAACTTATGAAATTTGGACAAGACAAAGACCGTCTTTGGGGTACTTGCGCATTTGGGGTATCCTGCGGAAGCCAAAATATTCAACCATAAGCTAAAGAAGCTTGATTCAAGAACGATCAGTTGCTATTTCGTTGGATACCCTGAACGTTCAAAGAGATATCGCTTCTATTGTCCTTCATATACACTTCGAATTGTCGAGACAAGAAATGTGGTTTTCTTAGAAAATGTTGATACTTGCGGTTCTGGTATTTCTCGGACTATTGATCTCGAGGTGGAACCTAATGATGATAATGTTCCCTTAATACCTATTGTGCCTATGATTTCTCAATCAGTGTGCCTACTGTGCCTATGATTCTAATTTCAAAGTCGAATGTTACAAGACCCGATTGGTTGCTAAGGTATTCACTCAGAAAGAATGTATTGATTATACCGAAACTTTCTCTCCTGTGTCAACAAAAGATTCCTTACGAATAATCATGGCTTTGGTTGCTCATTACGATTTAGAGCTTCACCAGATAGATGTTAAAACTGCATTTTTGAATGGTGATTTGCCTGAGACTGTCTTTATGACTCAGCCAGAAGGTTTTATGGCTGAGGGTGAGGAGAATAAGGTTTGTCTCCTGAAGAAATCAATTTACGGTTTTAAGCAGGCTTCTCGACATTGATATCTAAAGTTTGTGGAAGTTATTACAGAGTCTGGTTTCACCGAAAATCTTGTAGATCAATGTGTCTTCATGAAAGTCTGCGGAAGCAAATTCGTCATTCTCCTTCTGTATGTTGATGATATTTTATTAGTCTGCAATGATTTGGGCATTTTGCATCAAACCAAATCACTTCTATCCCTGAGTTTTGACATGAAAGATCTCGGTGATGTCTCTTACGTTCTAGGCATTGAGATTCACCGAGATAGATCTCGTAATATGCTGGGATTGCGTCAGAAAAGCTATATTGATAAAATACTAAAGTGATTCAACATGGAGAATTGTGCTTCCACAGCTGCACCGATCTATAAGGGTGAAAAGTACAGCCTTCACCAGTGTCCTCAAACTCCCCAAGCGCTATCTGAGATGGAATCTATTCCATATGCTTCTACCGTTGGAAGCCTTATGTATGCTCAGACTTGTACGCGTATCGATATAGCGTTTTCTGTCGGCATGTTGGGTCGTTATCAGATTAACCCTTGTATGACTCATTGGAAATGTGCAAAGAAAGTTCTACGCTACTTACAATGGACTAAAGATTACATGCTTGTTTATAAGAAGCCAGACTCACTTGATGTTGTGGGCTACACTGACGCTGACTTCATGGGGTGCGTACACACACGGAAATCCACTACCGGATATTTGTTTATGATGTGTGGCACTCCGATTACTTAGAACAGCACAAAACAGTCACTTACTGCTTCATCTACTATGGAAGCAGAATTTGTAGACTGCCACGAGGCCTCCTGTCATGCCCTATGGATTAAAAATTTTCTTATGGGGCTTAATCTTGTGAGCTCAATTTCGAAACCCCTAAACATCTTCTGTGATAATCAGACTGCACTGTTCTTCTCTCGGAACAATAAGTCGCTTAGTGCTAAAAAGCACATCGACATGAAGTATCTTGTTCTAAAAGAGTGATCAGAAAGAACACATTACGTTAGAGCACCTTAGTACTCGTGCTATGTTGGCTGATCCACTTACGAAAGCCCTGAATCCTAGCCTGTTTACACTGCTCGTGCATAATATGGGACTCCTTCCTGGCTTGGATCTATCGTCTTTTGTATACTCTTGATCACTTATGTATTATTTATCTCTTATGTTTTGGATGACTTCGTTAATAAACTGTTTGTTGCTTGCAATTACGCGTATTTTGTGCAAGCCTTCGAAAACAAACCTTTTGAGGACCACCATGATGACCTTCGTATTGTCATCATGTAATTGAGTTATCTGGCTATTGTTATTGGTAGTATTGGATGCGTAATTGGGGAACGAGCTATCTAGCTGATCTTATAGTCCTTGGCCCCAGTTCAGTCCAGTGCTGTTGATGAACAGAGCTCTTCGCATGAATGTGCATTCCTTCGGCCAAGTGGCAGAACTGTTGAATCTGATGATATCCATCCCGTATGTCTGGCCATCTTGAATGCGTTCTGGGTCTACATTCATTATAACTCAAAAGCCCGAGTTTTCGGACCTTGATGGACGGAAAGGAGACTCGAATGTTTATGGGCCGATCCCACCTCTTACTCGATTATTTCGATGACATTAGCTTAATGGAAGAGAGGCTCTAATTTAGCATTATGATATAACATTGGAAATTACTATTATGCCCTTGAGACCTTATATATAATTGAGGTCATTCGTTCAGGAAAGACATAAGGTTAAGCATTTACTTCCATTCCGCTGTGCTGACGGTCTTCCGATTCTCTTATTTCCTAATCTCAAAAGTGCACGGGTTACCATCACCCTTGACTGAGCGAAAGAGGTGAAGACCGTCGTCTTGATAGCCGCTTGACTTCAGGTAAAGTTACGTGTTCCTAAAGTTCTAGGAGTTGGACTTCGTATTTCCAACCTTCGAATCCCAATAGAAATAAGTTAGAAACTCAATGATCTTGTTTATAATCAATATAATTTTAAGTTGAAAGAGAAGTATTTATCTATTCATGAACCTAATTAATGATTTGCGAAAATGTTTTTCTAAATGATTTTTATCAACATTTCTATGCTAAAAATTCTTGTATATGGGGCTCGAGAACGACTGTATATGACCTGATTGATTGGGAAAATCATTCAGGAATAGGGGATTGAGTAGTTGAAGACGAGAGTGATTCTTTTTAGATTACGAGCATTTGAATCATTTGTTATATGACAAGGTTTTGAATGGGGAACTCAAACCAATCGTTAGTTCTTGATATTTAGTTGTTGCTTTAAAGATTCTAAGTTGTGTTGTAATTTGTATTTTAGGTGACTTGGAATTTGATCAATACAAACATGATAATGAAGATGTCTCAAGTATTCCAACATCCACATAACTCGGAGTAGTATTTTGTTATTTTCTATTTTAAAGATATTTTCTTCATGTTGTTATTTATCATATTGATTAGTTTATGTAGGAGTATGATACATGATGAAGGAAATGTAATATTTATTGAGTTACTTCATTTGTTTTTAATTAGCAAGTAATAGCAACTTAGTGAATCACTTTGTTTTATAAAAATTATGCTTTGATTAGGTAACCGAAATTTCGTCCAATATCTCTATGTTTCTTAGAAATTTTGGATTTTTAGTTCAAATTTAAGTGTATGTTCTACACAAATTATATAATGCATAATCAAAATTTATAATTAGAATGCATAATCATAATATATAATTAGAATATGCGTTAGTGTTCTGTGTAAACATATAATGAATTATAAAATGTAAAAATGTTATGTATAAATATAGAATTTGAATTGAATTACATTTTACAAAATAATTATCTTTCTTTGTTACAAATATGAAATTATAATTCTATACTAAAATAATATTTTTAAATACAAAATATATTAATCATACTTTTTTTATTTAAAAATCATATAATATAAAGAAAACCAAAATTTTGAAGATGATATCCTCGAATAAGAAACTCAACAAATGATAATATAAATAATAAATTTTATAAAAAAAGAATTCATTATTATAAAAACGATGAAATTTTGATTCGGAAAAAAATGTATATATGTGAAAAATATAGTTAACAATGTAAGACGGCGCATCAAAATTTGTAAATTATATAAAAATCTCAAGTTGATATAATGTGTGATTATGACTTTCATGCTTAAGAATTGCGTGGTTGACCACTGAACTTCCAAAACCGTTTATAGTGAATAATAATACTCGTTAATATTGTAAACGTCTTAATAGTTTGTATAAATCAATTAACTTTGAAAAAATGAAATGACTATGTCTCTAAACTTTGAAAATTTTAAAAATAATGCATAAATTATTAAAATCACTTATTCGAAAAACCGCTACTATTTACTCGAGGGTTATTCTTGAAACTTCAAGGGGTTCTCATGCAATTTACAAACTTTTGGACGTCGCTTTTACACTATCTTAAACATTGGGGGCCAATGTCATAATTTTCTCATAAAAAATAATGAATAGAATACATAATGCATTTTGAGAATCAAATCTGAACTTGATTATGTATTATAGTTGAAAACCATAATGCATTATGATCATAATTTATAATTAGAATTTAAAATGAATACTGCTCTGTTTTAAAAAACAGATTATGCATTCTATAATGCATAATTCGTTTTCATAATTTGTGCAGAATACAGCCTAAATCTGAAATTTTGATGACATTAAAACCTTGCTAATAACTTCGAATTCACCTTTGTCATATTTTTTCACCACATGCTTCGCATTTTGCATCGAATCAACTTAAACAATTAAATGGAGTACAATTTAGTTATATTATTAGTTTGTGAAAACATTTTCATTCGTACAGATAACAATATACATTTCGAATATTCCTTAAATGGTGCCGAACATGACACTTTAGCCCTCAAATAAAAATTTGCCATGATTAGGAAAGAAGCTCCCAAAGCAATAGAGAGTATTGAAACAATAATTCTTAATTTATTTATCAGAAAAACTACTAAACATGAGCATTTATGTCTTTTCACAATTATCATCTCAAGCATCCACAACCTCATCCATCTCCCCCGCCGCAAGAACAAACTCTGCAGTTTTCTCTAACGCGTTAGGAAGCCCCAAAGCCCTCAACGCCAAATGCGCCGCCTTCTGCCCGGAGATCATCATCGCCCCAAAAGTCGGTCCCTGTAACACAACACAATTTTAATTAATCTTAATCTCAAATCGGAGCCTTTGATCGGAAATAGAGTTACCATTCTTGGGGATCCGTCGATTTCAGCCACTTCCATTCCGGTAACGATCATCCCCGGAACAATTTCTCTGGTTAATTTGACGATTGCATCTTCTGCGGCGTTCATATCAAGAGCTTTCATTCCGGGAACGGCGTCGATCATTCCGATGCTCTTCAGCCTCTTTACACCGGTGGCGCCGAACGGACCGTCGTGCCCGCACGAGCTCACTACAACTTTTGCCTCCATTACGTTGGGATCCATACACGACTGTGTGTCGTGGTTCATAGAAACAAGCGCCCAGTTTGTTACTACTCCGGCTACTCTGTCCCCTTTAACAATCAGATCTTCCGCCGCCACGGCGTTGAAAAGCTTCACGTTTGGCCGGGAGAGGAGCTTGCTCATGATAGTTGAAGTGAAAAGCGCTGCGTGTTTGATGACAACGTAGTCGTCTTTCTCATCGTAGTCAATTTCAAGCTCGTCGAGGAATTTATGTGCCGGTTTACGAACAACCATGGCAGAGAAAAGCTGTCCGCCGAGCCACGCGCCGCCGCCTGGGCTAACAGATTGTTCAATAATAGCGATGTTGATATCAGGGTTTTTACTGAGTTCGTAGGCGCATGATAGCCCCGCCGAGCCTGCGCCGACGATAACGACATCGGTATCCGCGTAGGTTATCATATCTGTCATGTATCTCCTAGTCATTTCACGGGAAACAATAGATTCCTTTATGGGGTTGAACTTGAAGCTGTCGAGGTTGTACGGGAGACTAGATGCAGCAACAGTGAGTGAACCACCGGATCTGATTGGCTGAACGGCGGCGACGGTGTTCAGTGGCGAACCGATGAAGGCGGATTTGTCAAGGAAGTGGCTTTTGGAAATTGTTGAAGTGAGAGGGGTAGCCATGGCTGCCATTGATGATGAACAAAGAGAGAAACGGAGCTCTGAAATTGGCTGTGGATGATGAAGAGACGATGGAAGGTGAAGAATTATAACAAGAAGGAAAAAGCAGAAAAATATCTCATCGGAAATATCGATAAAGTGATATAGATTGAAAACCAACGATGCAGAGTTTTTCAAGTTTCAATATTTTTTAATGACGTGGGCGATTTTAGATCGTTGGTTCACACATTTTATATTTTCTTTATCTTGTAATGCTTTATGAATTGGAAGACGACCCTCCTTAAATAATAATGATTTTATTAGAGGTTTGGTTTTTATCATTAGTAATTTTTCCAATTGGGAGCAGTAATATTGTACAATTTTAATGTATGTTATCATGAGTGTTCATTTTCAAAGATACTTAAAAATCTGGTTAAATTTTTAGGTGCTATTTCGATTGGTGAAGTAGAGGTATACGTATGACATTCCCATACCCATGCTCCCAAACGTTCCTTATCTAGTTGGTTAAGATTGAACGATCGATCGATAAATTGAGTCGTGTGATCTACATCGACATAGATATCAGGAGGATGTAGTCGACATCGGGGCCATCAATGATGTTCGGTACAAGATCCACTTTAGGCAGATTAAGACTTTGACAATATATGATCGGTTAACCGAATCAGATACACTAAGTGGAGGTTGGAAAGTGGAAATTGGACGCAAACCTAAAGCTCTTTTGAGCACATTATTTATATCCAAAGTTAATGTGGTACCATGAGAAGCACATTGTGAGAGCACAAGAGAGATAGAGTGAATGCTTTGCCTAAAAACAAAGTTGCAAAGAATTCTGCAGAGATAAATTAATGTTGTATTGGTTGGCTGGTGAAGAATGAGATAAGCTTAGTTTTTTCATTCTAATAGTAAATTGACTAAGATTTGATATGTGGTTTTCTCTTGACACTCACGTTCTATTTGAAACATTTAAGTTGTCTATTTTATTATGTCATGCATGTGCTAGTGTTCATACCGTAATGATAAAATGATCCGATTAAAAGTCCATTTGTAATCTAACAAGTGATATGAAAGAAGGTTATTTGTTGTAGTTGAAAAATAGAGAATTCATGAGTATTAATGATGAAGTTGAACTCGACAAACTATTTCATATGGAAGGTAAAATGGAGGACTTGTGCTACCGGGATTCGTGATCGACGATTGAGTCACCGACAACACCAATGGGAATAGACAAACGATACTAGTGACGTTTGTCTATTATGCTATAGTTGTTATTTGATTCGAACAAATCTAATTTTTTATGTTCATATTCGTTCATATTTTTATTCGAACATTTTGATTTTTGTTTGTATTTTATTCGAACTGGAATTAATGTTCGAAAATTTTTCAAATACTTATATGAATGTTAATGTTCGTTCAAATAACATGTTCGAACGATATCAATTTTATTTCAAATTTAATATTGAAATTCAATATACTAAATTGATTTTTTAGATTAAAAATTGAAAATTCAAAAGAATATACTTTCATATTTTGAATAAAATAAGACAAAAACATTATAATGCATATTATTCAATAATAATGATATGAAGAGATATGTGAAATATGATATATTATAGTTTTTTAAAAAAATTATAATATTTAATAATATATTTATATTGAATATAAATCAAATAATATATTTGTTCACGAAAAATTGTTAGAAACATTTTCATCAATTTGTATCAATATTGATACATGAGGATGTTAGTCCACATAGGTGGATCATTAATGATGTTTGGTACAATGTCCACTTTAGCAAATTGAGATTTCGATGATATATGATCAGTTAACCGAATGATAAGAGAAGATTCAAAATATCGGATTGTCTATTATAAATTATATGGAGAATATTGTTGTTCATCGTTTTCTAAAAAAACATCATTGAGTGTAACATGACTCCCGAGACAAAAAAATTTTGAATTCTTTGAAAATATGTTTCCACTATCCAGTATAACTTCTCGTTATTGTGATGTCGAAATTAAGACATGCATTGAGAACTTTGGAAGTAGTAACCAAGGGGAGGAACGTCGATTGGTGATGAATATCTTCTCATGTACATCATTCGATATATTTATATTCATATGATTGAACTTAGAATTTCTACAAAATCTTTTAAATATATGAAAGATTGTTGTATAATATATATTTTAAATATTTATTGATTTTATTATTTTAAATTTTATATAGAATACAAATCTTTAGATTTTTCTACCCCCCACTAACTCCATTATCACACTTGTGTGATGTGGGTGTGATTTTTATTCACCTCTACTACTTTACATTATTTTCTATATGTAAGAGAAGTAAGGTTTAGAAGAAAAATATTTCGATATAGAGAGAATATTCATATAATCTTGGATCATCTTATCTGTTTTGATTATGAGTTCATCGATAATGATATTTATTTTTTGTAAAAAGACTTACTAATAATGTACTCAGGAGAGCATCAGTTTCATTATAATTGTTTTTAAGTTCAACTTAATTACAACACCAAATGTTGTAATAAGAGCTATTCATTTAAATTTGATTTTAAAGATCAAATGTTTTTTTGTATATTTAATATTAATATTTATTTGGGTGAAATGTGATTACGTCTCTATCTTGTCCTGTAATCACATTTCGTGATGAACTCCAATTGAAAGAAGCCAAATTCATTGTGATGAAACATGTGATAATCCCAACAACACCAAACTCAACTAGCAAAACAAACAAGAGAAGTCAACATAACAAAAAAAGGGAACACTTACCCGAATCAACAAAAAACCAGAAACCCAAATGGAAACAAGAGAAATTAAAAAGAGAGCCACTAGAGATAGCAATTTGGATTTTCCGCCCCGCTACCCGACGGATATTCGCACCGTTTAAAGGGTTATTGGATAATTAAATGAGTAGTGGAAACGGAGAGGGGAAGAAAATCACATATCCGCTTTAAACGAAGAGGGTAGTGATTTGATATATAATCACCCCGCAACCCGTTCGGTTATCCATTTAAATAACCGTATCTGCCAACATATATTTATTAAATATATTAATATTTTTAAAAACTTTGACTTAATTATAAAACTCATATTAGGATACTTAAGAATTACCAATTTAACTCACTATTTTCTTATTGAAATTCTCTAGTTTTTTTTTGTTTTTTCATCTACTTCTCATTGATTTCAATACGATTATTGTCCATTATTTCGTCCATCTTCTTCAAGGTTCGAATTCTTGTTATGTATATATTTATTTTTAGGTTGTCTTTTTCCTATTACTTTTTTTCGATTTTTTTGGTGTTTACATCAAAATTAATTCAAATTCATCTTACTATAATATTTTCGGTTTTTGTTTTTTGGGCAAACAATATAATCGGATGATACATAAGCAATACAAGTTCATGGGTTTTATGGCAAACAATTTGTATGAGTTTTGAAGGCTTTGTTTAAACCCTAATTATATTGAATTATGTGTAACACTTATATTGTTAATTTGTTATTTATCTTATTTTTTGAACGGATGGTGGTATCAATGTTCTTTACTACAATATCATGTTATATATGTTAACATGATAATTGTTTGTTTAAATTTTCTATTAGATACTTGTAAAACCTCGAGTGATGTCCGACCATAGAGGATGAAGAAAATGATATTATTGGTATCGATGATGAAACCATTAAAGTTGAAAATTATAGTAATTGAAAGAGTTGTTTAATTTTATATTGTTGTTTAAGATTCTTTTGATATATTTAAATATGAATATTTTACTATTTTTTTAAAAAAAAATTAAAATTGTAAACCGTTGGTTAACCGCTGACCTAACGGTTAATCCATAGCGGATGCGGGACGGGGAGTGAACGGATAATAAAAGAATGAAGTGGGGGCAGGGAGGGGAGGGGAATAATACACATTATATTAGGCGAGGCGGGTAATGGTTACTGGTATAACCGTGTCATATCCGTCACGTTGCCATCCCTAAAAGCCACCATGCACTTTTACCTTATCTTGTATTTTCTAATTTTCTTCTCGACCAACTAAATAATGTATTAAAACACTTGTGTTGTTTGGAAACTCAGTCTACCAGGCGGTGCGGTGAACGTACCTCAGTTGTATTCTATTTTAACCAAACTTCATTAATAACTGCGTTCGTGCGACCGCAGAAAACAACGGTGAGTTCACAGTTGGTTTAACTCAACTGTCACCATAACACATTTGTCAAATGTCAATTTTACCATTGTTAATTATAATTTATTTTTTTAAAAAAATAATTTTAATCAATAACTTTTTATATTTTATTAATTAGTTGTTCAAATTATACAAATATATATAATAATTTAAAAATATAGTTTTGACATAATAAATTTATCATAAAATTATACAAAATATAATTTTTAAGTTATAAACAATTATTTGAAAATAAGAGCAAAAAAATCATTTTATGACATCACGATCATTGCACCGCTGTTTTAAAAACAATTTTTTTAAATCACGATCAGTTCACCTCATAGCACAATACAATCATCTCACCTCACCGCTATTTATCAAACGTTGTTCCAAACGTACCCATTATAAATCTAAACGCCAAAAGATCCAAAAGAGAAAATAAGGCTAAAAAGAGCATTTATATTATAATAATAGATAATAAATAGTGAAACTCAATTATTCAAGCATATAACTTTTCATTTCCAACAATGCTTTCTTAATTCTTTATTTTAATACAATACACAATCTTTATAATTTAAAGAAGTTATCAGTATTTTCACATTAGGGATAAAATAGTATTTTTATCTCTTTAAAATATTTAAACTTTATTAGTGGATTACTTGGAATCAATCCCTTTAATATTTCATCTAGTGTATATAGTCACTTTATTTGAAATATATATAAATTTTGATTTTGTGGTAAATCGTCTAGGCTAATACTGCAGGCCCAACGCGCCCGGAAAGGCCCAATACAATTTGGAATTTATGTATTTTAAGTATCTATTATTTTCTAATTTCTATGCCTGAATTCTGTCCAATTATCTTCGATATTTGCCGACCTATTGAATTAGGGTTTCGCCTTCGCGACTCGTCTGACGTCTCAGGCCAGAATTCTAAGATTCCGAAGATGATGCCACCGCCTTCCTCTATGGTTCCACCACCTCAGTACCAGCAACAACAGCAGCATCAGCCGCAGCAATGGATGCCACAGCAGCATCCTCAGCCGCAGTACCAAGTTCCACCGCCTCAGATGCCGCCGTCTGCAGCGTACTACTACCAGCAGCCACCGGCCCAGGCTCCGATGGGTTCAGCGCCACCCCAGCAATATGGTCTCGGGCAAACTGGTCAGGTGCAAATGATGGAGGATGGGATTCGGAGTTTGTGGATCGGAGATCTGCAGTATTGGATGGACGAGCAGTATTTATATAATTGTTTCGCCGGTACCGGAGAGGTATAATTTCCTATGTCTCGAGCAGTGCGATCAGAGCTTTACACGCTATTTAGAAAAACCGGGCTTATTTTTGCCGTGTGCAATGATATCTATTCGAGAGAACTAATCATTATTATTCTTTTATTTCGGAAATTTTTTAGTAATTTGTCTTTACCAATTTTGTATTTTTCGTTTTAGGTTGCCTCTGCTAAAGTAATCCGAAACAAGCAGACTGGGCAGTCAGAGGGCTATGGATTTATTGAATTCATTAGTCACGCGGCTGCTGAAAAGAATCTTCAGGCATACAATGGTTCTCTGATGCCAAATGTGGAGCAAACTTTTCGTATGAATTGGGCGTCTATGGGTGCTGGTGATAAACGTGATGATGGTCCTGAGTACACAATTTTTGTTGGAGATTTGGCTGCTGATGTTACTGATTATATGCTTCAGGAGACTTTTAGGGCCAACTATCAGTCAGTCAAAGGTGCAAAGGTTGTTACAGATCGAATGACAGGCCGTACTAAAGGATATGGTTTTGTTAAGTTTGGTGATGAAGGTGAGCAGATGCGCGCACTTTCTGAGATGAATGGAAGATTTTGCTCCACTCGACCGATGAGAGTTGGTCTGGCTGCAAACAAACAAAAGGGGACTGTTGAGGCCACTGGTGGTAAGCCATTTGTTTCGTATGACAATATTTCAGATTGTTGGCACCTCTTTTATTTTCTTGTATTTTTGTCCCCTTTAGCTGATGCTTTGATTTCTTAACTTGACAGTATCATTGGGTTGGTGGCTTATTCTTTGACTAATTTTATTGAGAATCAATATTAAGTTGCTTTCTTTGAGCTCTTGAAGATGAGCATTCTTTTAGAGTCTTACCTTTCTCTACATTCAAGTTTAGGTTTAAAAATGCTTAACTTACATAATCTCATATAGAACTCCGGTTGTCTCAGAGCAGGAATTTGGAGGCTCTATCATATAAGGGCCTGGAGTTGATTTCAGCTGAAATGATAACCTTTAAATCCCTGGTTGTGTGTAGGTCAGTTCATTTAATGCGCTTATTTGGATTTTGAGCCATTAATTATTCCAGAGCTTTCTTTTCTTTTTTCACATTAAGTCCTTTTACTTTAAACTCCAGTCCAATTGTACAGTCACTCTATCCCTTGTTTAAATTCCCGCGGTTATTTCCTTTATATATCTATCCTTGAATTCCCTTGCTCTTTTTTATTCATTATTAAGTTTTTTATCATCCTAATATTTTTTAGCAAACTTAGTTCTGGAGTTATCCTATTAGAAATGGCTCATGGACAAGTTTTGGCAGCAGAGGGGTTCTTGCCATCTAATTTTCCCGTATTTACATCATAGTATCATTTAAATATTTACGCACGGTTTATATTTCCGTTATTGTGCAGATAAAGTTTGTATTGTCTAAGTCTTGATCCTTTGGCAATGATATCTGTCCAATTCTATCTCGGGTCTTGAAATTGATCTAAACCGCATGTAGGCGGTTTCCTAAAATTCATTTCACAAACATTTACTAGTATTAGTTTATGATTAGTGATAGCTTAACTGCTTTATATTTATGCAGAAATAAGAACATGGAGAAGTAGTAGAAATTGATGAAATTGTTGTATCTCTAACTGCATTCTCTTTTCCTCTCTCTTCTATCCTTTTTTTGTGCTTCTGTGTCTTTTATTGCTGTCTCTACGTATGTTTCTTTCAATAATACTTCACTGAACTATTTTTCCAATGTCAGATTATTCTTCATTTATAATTGGTTGCTTGTTTAGTGCTTCTGTGTCTTTTATTACTGTCTCTACGTATGTTTCTTTCAATAATGCTTCACTGTACTATTTTCCCAATGTCAGGTTATTCTTCATTTATAATTGGTTGCTTGCTTGCTTGTTTAGTTTGTCATGAATTTTGTTTTGTTCAATAATTCGTGCAAATTTTTTGCTTATTTATTTGATGGATAGCATTTTTTGCTGTGACAAGTTCAAGTTTCTGTTCTAGTTCGCATTGTCTTGATTATTATCTAGTTTTTATCATTATATATCTTCCAGGTGCAGCCTCCTATCAAACCCCACAAGGGCCCCTCACTGAGGATGACCCCTCCAATACAACTGTTAGTAACTTTTGAAGATATTATTACTAGTTTTGACAAAGAAGAGAAAATTGAATATGATATATTCTACCTTCATGCTTCCAGATCTTTGTAGGGAATTTGGATTCCAATGTCACTGATGACCATCTGAGACAGGTATTTGGGCAGTTTGGGCAACTACTTCATGTGAAAATTCCTGTAGGAAAGCGCTGTGGGTTTGTCCAATTTTCGGACAGGTAATTACAGAACTGAAATGGAATAATCTAAATTGAGTTTTGGTTATGGAAATGCAATTGGTTTATCGTGTACAGAAGCTGTGCTGATGAAGCTTTGCGGATGTTAAATGGAACCCAGTTGGGTGGACAGAGCATTAGACTATCTTGGGGCCGTAACCCTTCCAATAAACAGGTCATCATTACTCTTAATCTCTTTGTAATTTGTATTATTATTCTGTTTATAGTTTTCATTGAAATTTCTCGTATGCAACAATCCATTTACGATGTATTCCAGCTTCAGGCCGACCAAAACCAATGGAATGGTGGATATTATGGGTACCCCCAGGGATATGAAACATATGGCTATACTTCAGCCCCACAGGATCCGAATATGTACTATTCTGGCTATCCTGGATATGGAAACTATCCACCACCTCCACAGCAAGGGCAGCAGATGATGCAGCAGCCACCTCAGGTATTTATCTGCCTATGAGTTCTGATAGACAATTTTCGTTCTGCTATGATGCTTACCGTTTTAAATGCCTTCATCTCCTCACTATCAGAGGTATTGATGTGTCATTATTTCCTCTTGTTGTGTTTTTTTGGCTTTACTGGAATATTTTCTAAAATTTAAAGTAGAAATAATTAATTGATGGGAGGTATGCTTTGGTCTTAATTATAAAGCAGGTGTGTAGTTGCATGTATGGAAAAAGAAGCTTTAGGGCTTCATCCATTGAAAATTTCGTCCATTTGAACCGCAGTTTTTATGTTGTTTCAATTCCATATCGTGTGTTCTTCACATAGATGGGATGCAATTTTTTGATCTGATTCTTTTGTGTGGTGTTTGTTATGCAGTGACTATGAAGAAGGGAGTGTTGTGAAATAGCGTGCTGCTGCGCATACTGAAACATTTCTGGTCTTGGTGTTTTCTACTTATCGTGGTTGAATGAATGGTTTCTTTTCTTTTTAATGTTTGATCTTCAAGTGCTAGAGTTCATGCCTTTAGTGATTTTATAGTTTGTTGGCTTTGGTATTTATTGCTCATTTCAATTTCAAAGTTATCCTTTTATATCTCAAGTTTTATATCTCAATTTCAACGCACCCCCTTGTTGAAAATGTGTAATTGTCCCACGTTGGAAAATCAAAGTGGATTGGATTGGTATATAAGAGGAAAGTAGATCATAGTAAATGATTTGTTCAAGTCTTTTTCGGTGTGATTTCCTCCTTTTTATACGTTATATCCGAGCACACTCCCCACGTAAATTGATCCGACTCTAGAAATTTAACATGGTATCAGAGCGGGTTCGAAAAAATCCTGTGTGACCTTACCGGAGGTTAGTCTGGTTTAATGAAATTGCCGGTTGATAATCCACCGGTTTGAATTGTCAAGTTCAACTTGTCAGATGTTTGGACTTGAGGGGTGTGTTGAAATGATGAAGTTGTCCCACATTGGAAAATTAGTGTGGTGGATTGGTTTATAAGAAGGAAAGTGGACCATAGTAAATGATTTTTTAAGTCTTCTACAATGCGGTATCATCCCTCTTATACGTTATATCCGAGCACACTCTCCACGTATATTGATATGACTTTAGAAATTTAACACTTGCATACTACAAGGAAATTGGAATGAGTTCCATTGCTTAGTTTATTAATAATATTACGTTTGTTTAATTCTTCTTTCATTGTTCAAGAGTTCTCTTCCATTTTCGGAATTAGTAAGGTGGATTGAATTTGACCAAGTTTCGTCTTAGTTATGATATTGATGGTTTCATTAGTTGGGGTTTGGGTTGAGTTCGATTAGTTGGTTCGAGGTGATTAGGTGAACCAACACTTCGTTTGTGGGTAAGTTTGATTTGAGGTTCAATTCGATTAGTTTATTTGATGTGAACCAACACTTGGCTTGTGACAAGTTGGACAAATTCTGACTTTCAATTTGAGTTCTATTAGTTATTGGTTTGTGGACAAGATTTATAGGTTTGTATTTTGGCCTAATTCGAATTATGGATGTAAAAAATTGAAATGAGTCGAGTTCGGTTCGAAATAAACAAGATTGGGATTTGGGTTAAAAAAAAATTATTAAGGTTCAGTTGAGGATTGAGTGTGGTTAGAGTTTAAATTTAAAGATTGAATTCAATTAGATTGGTGGTTTTTAAGATTCCAGTGTGATTCGATGATGGATGGGATTGTTTGCTCTCTGAATTGAATCGATCCTGGATAATGGTTTCAATTTACAGGTTTCAATGGTAGAATGAAGGGTGGATGTAATTGAGTTAAAGTGCCACGATTTTCAAAGAATGCTATTTTTGTCACTTAAATATTTTCAACAAGATTCACAAGATTAAGCTTTGCATTAATTTTTTTTGTTTTATAAATATCTTCTCACTTGTAATATGAAGGGGTAACCGAGGTTTCTACTCCAGATTTTAGACGGTGACTTAAATTTATAGTATTAGGGGACTCTCATTTACTAAAGCAATTCACAACTATGACTACCAATAAAATTTGTACATGTATACTCCACATTTAGGGCTAGGTAAACGGCAAACATCTATGTAACTATGAAACATTTTTGCATTTCTTGTTTGCATTTGCGAGACGCAATTGCTCTTCCTCCAGCCCTACCCTGCTTCCTCCGGCCCTGTCATCCATCACGTCCCATTTATCTATCGTCCGTCGTCTTTCGATAAGTGATATTCTCTTCTGATTTTTATGTTTTGCATTTCTTGTTTGCATTTGCGAGACGCAATTGCTCTTCCTCCAGCCCTACCCTGCTTCCTCCGGCCCTGTCATCCATCACGTCCCATTTATCTATCGTCCGTCGTCTTTCGATAAGTGATATTCTCTTCTGATTTTTATGTTTTGCATTTCTTGTTTGCATTTGCGAGACGCAATTGCTCTTCCTCCAGCCCTACCCTGCTTCCTCCGGCCCTGTCATCCATCACGTCCCATTTATCTATCGTCCGTCGTCTTTCGATAAGTGATATTCTCTTCTGATTTTTATGTTTTGCATTTCTTGTTTGCATTTGCGAGACGCAATTGCTCTTCCTCCAGCCCTACCCTGCTTCCTCCGGCCCTGTCATCCATCACGTCCCATTTATCTATCGTCCGTCGTCTTTCGATAAGTGATATTCTCTTCTGATTTTTATGTTTTGCATTTCTTGTTTGCATTTGCGAGACGCAATTGCTCTTCCTCCAGCCCTACCCTGCTTCCTCCGGCCCTGTCATCCATCACGTCCCATTTATCTATCGTCCGTCGTCTTTCGATAAGTGATATTCTCTTCTGATTTTTATGTTTTGCATTTCTTGTTTGCATTTGCGAGACGCAATTGCTCTTCCTCCAGCCCTACCCTGCTTCCTCCGGCCCTGTCATCCATCACGTCCCATTTATCTATCGTCCGTCGTCTTTCGATAAGTGATATTCTCTTCTGATTTTTATGTTTTCGATGTTAAAAATGTTTCAAATTTATGGGGTTTTTTCTAATTTCATGTGTTTGCCCATTCGAAAGTGTTTCTGTTTGATTCATGTTTTTTATTATTTGCTCTAGTTATCTCAACATGGTTTTAGTAATGTTTGGTAACTATTAGTTTCGTGAAATTTATGGTTGTTTCATGGTTTTATGAATTTACGGTTCTTTTATGGTTTTGGGAAATCAAGGTTCTTCTATGATTCATGTGCATTTAGGGGTTAAGATTTATCGGATTTCATGTTGTTTCTGGTGTGTGAAATGTTTAGTAATTGTTGGTGTTTTCGGATTTCGGGTTCTTTCATGATTTCGTGAATTTACGGTTCTTTTATGGTTTCGGGAAATCAAGTTTCTTTTATGGTTCATGTGCATTTAGGGGTTAAGATTTATCGGATTTCAGGTTGTTTCGGGTGTGTGAAATGTTTTAGTAATTGTTGGTGTTTTCGGATTTTGGGTTCTTTCATGGTTTCGAGAATTTACGGTTTTTTTATGGTTTCGGGAAATCAAGGTTCTTCTATGGTTCATGTGCATTTAGGGGTTAAGATTTATCGGATTTCGGGTACATGACATGTTTAGTAATTGTTGATGTTTTCGAATTTATGGTTCTTTTATGGTTCATGTGCATTTAGGGGTTAAGATTTATCGGATTTTGGGTTGTTTCGATGTATGAAATGTTTAGTAATTTTTGATGTTTTTCGGATTTCGCTTTATTTAATGGTTTCGCGAATTTACGGTTCTTTTATGGTTTCGGGAACTCATGGTTCTTTTATGGTTTACGTTTTCAGATTTCGGTTTGGTGTTTAGGAATTCATATTTCGGGTTGTTTTGGATTTTAGGATGTTTTGGGTGCATTTACAGTTTACAACGATCATTTTAGGTTTAGGGGCAATGTAGAACCCCACCATACAACTGATTGATAGGAGAGTACTAGTATTGCAAGACGAACATTGTTCAAATGCACTCCTACGTGAGTTGAGTTTTAGACATTCAAATAAGTTTTTCAGAAATTGGTCATTCATCCTAGAGTTGCTAGAGTAATCGATCATTGGGGGTTTTACGGGATGTTAAAAACAACGCGATTACATTATATCAGCATTTGCTTATAGCTTTAATTGAGCGTTGGCGCCTGGAAACTCACATTTTTTTGGTATCGGACGAGGTTAGTTTTATTGTTATATATTCAAAAGATTTTTCTATATTTGTACTTAATAGTATTTTTTTTTCACCTCGTATGGTACGGTTACATTACAAGACGTGTTTATGATATGGGGTCTCCATTTTAATGGAACCCTAATTATTAGAAAGATGACATAACAAACCTCTAGTTAGTGGATAAAAATTAGTTTTGATTGATTTGGTTGAGATACCGAACCCAGAAATGACATCATGGGAAATTGGTTCGTGATTTCACCATTCAAGAATTAGGTTATAAATAAAGCAAATTCCATCACGGACGCGGATATTGATGTTTATCGGTTAGCAATAATGTATTTAAGAATTGATTGATTAGGTTTGAACGCTTGCCCTTTTTTTAGTTTTGCACGTGCTATCTGCGCCATTTTGATTTGTTGTGTAATGCTCCCGGACAATAAGGGCAATCAAGCGAAACTAATGTTGCTAGACCTACTAGTTGATGACGCAGAAGTTTGCAGTTGAGCTGGGGTTCAGTAGTTCTCTTGTATCTCTATCGCAATCTTTGTGAGGGATGTAGAATCGAGGATTCTTCCATTGGTGGTCCAATGCGATTGCTCTTGGTACATAAATAATTTGTTTAGATTTTTTTACTTTAAATCGTAACTTGTTATACATTGTGTTTTAGATATGGGCGTATATCATAATCGATCAGATTAAGCCGCAATTTGGATGTCCTTTTCCTGGAGATGTTTACGACCCTAATTGTCGTATGGTATACGGTTGTTCCTTTGTATTATAGATTTTGAGTTAATATGAAATGTTCATAACTCAGATATGTAAGGCGTGCATGGTGAGAAGCGACTCCTGGACACCAGTTGATTGTGTGTCGTGATGCTTTGGATTTAATGTCACGGGATAGGGTAAGACATTATTTGATGTTATCTTTTGGAAACTACGATATATTCTTATGCATCTATTTGATTCACTTTAAATGAGTGTTGTACGGTCCCGAAGATGAGGCTATGGTGGACGATGTTTGTCAAGCTATTTGGACATACACTGGCCCGATCGTTTTTTTCGGTGTTGTCAAGCCTCACAGCATCGAGAGAGCCACACGAATATTTCACCAACCACTTTGCATACCATGTAACCCAGATAGTCTATATCATGAAACACATTCACAATGGCGTGAGACGGGAGAGGATTGGGTAGAGGTTTATTAGTGTTGGTCAATAGAGAATATGATTTGAAGCTCTATATCATCACACTCTTCTCCGGGTATTTGAGTACTACACATGGTACTCTCGAATAGCGATTATGTACTTTGGTGCCTTAATTAAAGCATTCGAAAAAACATTAAAATGAAGTACAAAAACTACGCATCAATCTCCCCTTGTATTCTCATGGAGCTGGGACGACCGATCAATATTCTCTCTCGGCTTGCATCGTGATGTAACACCTATTCAGGATAAGACCAATCTTCTTCAGGTCCCATATCATTCATTAAAGTTTGAGAGCACTGTGTGCGAAGATGTTCTAGCGTCAACTCTCTCCCTAGTGTTTTTCGGTAGTACCTGATGAGATCCCCGGAATCCGGTACCTCAGACATGATCAGGACCAAGTTTGATCAGAGGAGCCCAAATAACGTAAGCCGAACTTGGAGGCCCAGATCCAGCCCACATGAGTGAGTGGCTCATCCAGGCCAGGTGGCCCGATCGGCCATTCATAACGATCGGTCCCGATATGTAGGGCTCAGCTTCTCCCGTGCGCCAAGACCGATCGGTCCACACCTTACATGCCCTACTTCCGGCCATCCATATTCCTCACATGTAACGACAACCCTCGACAGCCTTGTCAGAAGCGTGGTCCGGCGAAGTCGTACGAGCCTCCCTTAGCCAAGGAATAGCCGGCTAGTAGCGCCGAAAGGTCTAGCGCCGTGCAGCTCTATGAAGCCGTTCCCGGCGGCTGTTCCGCTTGACATTAGCCGACCTAGCCGCAAAGGACAGGCGCAAAACGACACCGCACTGTACACAGCACAGTGGGAGTATAAAAAGGACACTTGGGGTGTGAAAAATGGATCTTCCGATTCTTCATTAAGTTTTCGCATAGAGAACCTTCTATCGATTTATTTTCGATACTTCTCTTCCCCTTTGTTGTTTAAAAGAACAAACATGGTCTTTGTGATTATTACTTTGCTTATTGAACCGACTAAGGGCATTTCCTTTAGCCCTTAGTCAAGTGATTTTTTCCTAATCTTTGAGGTTTTCCAATTTAAAACTGTCATGTCCCTTTACCTTTTGTTTATAATCGTTCTCCACATATCAAATAAATTATAACCGAGTTCGTCTTGCTACGAACCGGTCGACTGTTGACACCCCCGGTTTTCGAACCACAACAGTACCTATTGACGAAAAACAATGCATGAGAATACGGCAAATGGTATTCAACCACGACTTGCATGTACAAGTCTGGTTCGCAATGTCCACTGTTTGTCTATATTTTTTTCCTTTTTTGGTAGTTGATATAAATAACTCTCCACATTATCTGTCTTCATCCCAATATCGTTCTCTATAAGTATGTTATTTTTCCTTTTGCTCATTGTACCGAGTGATCGTTGCTGCTGTAAACACCTACATGATTATAGAATATGACATGAAGCTAAAAATCACTTGCTTAAAATATGATTTTGTACGATTAAAAACTCACATCATAGTTACTTGTGATGCTAGCAATGTTTTTGTGCCTATTGATGAAGTTCTTTTGTGTATGGTAGAATGTAGTCACTATAATGCTAAAAATCAGATATCTTTATCACGCGTTGTGTATTTGACTACTCCGCCTCTGTATTTGACTCATCCATTTCTCACACTTCCACATTACCTGTGTGACACCGGCACGGTAGACTAGATCTTGAGTATCTTTCATGACCACATTGTTCAAATTAGACACTACATGGCGCAAACACCATCGATGTTGTAAACGACCGGTCTGAAATGCATTCATATTAGACATTGTTGTTGTAATTTGAGAATATCTATCTGTAATGATGCAACATTAGACACCATGTAAAATGTGAGAATCTAAAATAAGAAAAAGCCAACTGTAGGAATATGTGATATGCAATATGTAATATGTAATATGTAATATGCGACTACCTATATCCTTCGAAACCACAATTAACAACTTGTGATTGTACCTATAAATAATAATTTTAAAAAATATTGTGAAATCAATCGAAATGTAAAAAACATACCTCACGTAAAGGTAAGTAGCATCTACTGAAATCACCAGTTTACAATAACTATACGCCTCAATGTATGAAAGACCAAAAAACATATTTGATGACCTTATGATTCAATCCTAGATTTGTGTCATGAGGACCCACTCAACAATTGTTCCCGGATTTCGCAATTGAAGCTGAGCCATGTATTTATGTAGTTTTTTTATTGAATTCTCCCATAATCCGTGAGTTAATTCGAACGCCTTTTGGACACCGTGCCAGACCTTGTCATAAGACACTTGAAAACCCTACATTGTATGTATGAGGCATTGCAATGTTAAGGAATTAAAGGAGATGTTTTAATACTATAAATCCAAGACTTAACCAAAATCATGTTGGACATATTTTAGATAGATAGCTTTACCCTATTGGAAGAGTAAGAATTTTTCATCTTGATTACACGTAAATCTAGGCTAGAAAAGAAATACACATGGAAAAATAAGTGGAAAAACAGAGGAGAAAAGCGTGACGGAAAAGAAAGGGCAAAATAAGGCAAAGGAAAAGAAAATTTTCAGCAACACAATTCTATGAATTGTTAACTTTTGAAGAAATTATCCGACTTATGGATGTTTGATGGTAACAAAGGGTTGTATAAGAGGTAGGAGAAACTGAATAGAGGTGGAAATCGTCTGAATCAAAGAGGGTAAGCGGCATGATAGAATGTGAAATGGTTATATTAAATTATATGTTCCTATTGAAAGTATATGATTTCTTGTACTGTTTCGTTTGTGTTTATGGTGAAACCCTATATGGGTATCTTCGTTTCCCAATCTATTTTCTGATGCAAAATGAATTTCATGAATATATGTAATGAGCATGAAGTTATACTATTTGTTTCAAAGTGGTGCTCAGCAAAATGCATCTCGCAAAATAAATCTATCTTTGCGAGATGCAATTTTTTGCTATTTTAAATAAATAAATTGGAACAATTGGGAGGTCTGATTGAAATGCAATTTTCTCTATGTTGTAGCCTGTGAAACATATTTCATTTGCATATTTTTATATAATTTTTGGAGATCGTTTGGACTGTCAAAATAGATCTAGTGTATGACTACATGTGACATATTTTTGTGTATAATTGTTGTTTTCTTTGTGTTTCGTTGCTGGACGTACACCCCTGGCAACATTGTTAATCCATGGTTTTAGCTGAAAAACAAGTTAGCTTGTGGCAAAACTTTGGTGGTAGAAGCCAACCAGAGGACTCATATGAAATGTGAAACTCTTGGAATTTAGATGAGTTGGTTGCTCTCTCATTTCATTTTCTAGAGAGTTAATTGATATATTGATGAATATCTGGCCTAATGTGATGCTAAAGTAGAGGGCTAGGGCGAGTGTTAGACCTGCCATGCTGGTTTAAGAACATTGAAATTTACTTTGGGACTATAACTTCTTTGAAATACATGTTTATATTGTATTTCAATTCTTTGTTTATTGCTTTATATTACATGTTTTGGTGCTCTTTGGTTGCTGTTTTACGTATTTCAGACTATTGACCGCTAAACAAAATGCTCAAGGGATGATGAAGAGATGTAGGTGTGTTATCTAGGTACTGCCAAGAGTATGACAAGAACTTTATCATGTTTGTGAATAGTTGTTATGTGGTTTATGAAATGCTTTTGTACATAAATATTTTGCTGGTAAAATATGCTTCCACAACGTTCAATGTTGATTTAAATTGTAATTAAGTTGATTCCAACTAGAAATTAGTTATATCAAATATGATCTTGTACTCTTTAATTTTGGAGTACGATATCATGTTTTTCATAGATTTTAATTTTTATTAAGAAGCATGACAGTATGCATATATGTCCTCGTAACTTTCACAGGTTTATCTAACAAAAAAGTCAAAGCAATTGTTAGACATTAAAATTAGTATCAAAATAAGCAAAATTATAAACAAAACTACTTATTCATACCAACATTCTCCCAAATGTACGGAATAGTCTCTCTTCCAATAAAACTGCAAAACATGTTTTTATGGTATTCTCCAAGCCTACCAGGAGAAAAACGAGAACAACTATGAGGGCGGTAAGTCTTCCCAATTTGCCAAACCTGATCGATATCGTCTTTACACCCTCTTAAATTAAACTTACAACCAGATACTTAATCAAAATAGCATTTCAAAACTAAAAGTTTTGGTATGCTCGCATCTACGTAGAACTGAAATTTGTGATAAATATGCAGTGTCGCACACAATAGTACATTTCATCTTTATCTTTAAATCTAATTCGAACAACCAATTCTGGGTTTTGAACATTGTACTTCAAGTAATCACGTTTACGAATACCGACCACAAACTCATCGGCCATCATTGTACGACCCTGTGGAAAAATAGTAGTAATTACCTCTATAGGAAAACCAAACATACGTTTGGCGAGTGGTGTCACAAGAACAACACGATGAATTTGTGTTTCAACATCGTCATTATTCAAAGGTTCATCTGGTTCATCGACAGGAAAATTAGGCTCAAGCTCCGACGATGCATCAAAATCCAATATTTCGCCATCGGACCTAATGAATTCCTCATTCTCCATACCCTACTTCAATAATTTTAAAAATATCAAAACATCTAAACCGTATTAAGAAAAATTATAGGTCAATATAATATATAATATATAATGTGAAATAACATACTAAATAAACAAGTAACAAATTTATCCATACTAAATACCAAATTATGAATTAAATAAATACACAAATATATTAAAAAATAAAAATGCAAAAGAAATTGCCGATTCATAATCTCCACTCCAACGTCTCAAAAATTTGAATGTGGGTGTGTACACTGAGGGGGGAATGGCTTTTTTATAGAGGAAGCAATCACATTGCGTAATTGGGAACTGCTCTCGTAGTTGCCACATGCATTCGTAGTTCGCAATGCATTTTGTAACTCAAACACATTGATGTGGCATGGAGTGGAGCACGAACGTAATTGTGAATTAATTTCGTTAATGGGGTATTGCTATATATTACGAACACAACCTAAAATATGGGGTAGAAACTTTGGTTACCCGTAATGAGTATATCGAATATTCCCGTGCTTTCAATTATTCATTTTATACTTTTACTCGTGGTATTAGAGCTATTGTGAAAATCAATGAGGACAACATTATCACATATCATCCCAACGCGATTTTGTAAGACTAAAATGTCCTTATTAATTCTACATATCACTTAGGGTTTTCATTCTATCACATATATAGCATGTTGTTATACCCATCGGTACTTTCCGATATCACGTTTTAGGGTCGGATCCTAGGTTTTTCGTCAAACCCTAAAAAATAATAAAATATTGACAGGTGCGAAAACATTGCATTTATCTCATAACGATAGGATATCTCGTTCCCAAAAATATAATATGACATTGATGTAAAACTTAATTGATACAATTATGAATGTTAAGAAGTATAAATTGATTAATTTGAATAAATTATATTTTGTGATCTTAATGATAAATATATTATTTTACTAAAATCACGTTCATCATACCATTGTTTTTCACAGAGTTTTTAAAATCATATTATTATAAATGCATTCAACTCACCACAATTTATCTCAAAAAAAGTGTTTTGCTTTCTCATTATGGCCAAAGCATGAGCTAACTACGAAAATGCTCATGTAGCTTTCTTTTCCATGAAGTCCCTCGTCCACGAATGGGCTTAGCCGCTTTCAACCAGACAACATGCTAAAAAGAGTTGTGTAAGCCGTTCCAAGTATTCCGCTCGCTAGAGATCCAACTAGCTAGGATCGAGGATTCACACTGGGTCCACTCAAAAAGATACTCACAAGAGGCCGCTATAGAAACCCTAGCATACATACATGAATGTTGATTTCCCTCTCAGTTCAAGAAGTAGTTGTTTAGTGGAAAGAACACGATTCGTAGGCATGAAAAGATCAATAAATAGTTTTCCCATAGGATGCGTTTACTAACTCACCCCGGCCGAAATATTCTGAACTTGTGTCCCAACATAAAGGATTTCATCTAGGGATGCAACTGGACGGATATGTGACAGTTATACTAAATTACAAGTAATTGTTGCTCGTCGCCTAACATAATGTATACCCGTTCTCCGCCCAGCCTCAACCTCTTGTTACCCACCCACTCCCCACCCCGCATCCGCTATGGATTACCAATTAGATTAATGTTTAACCAACGATTTACAATTTTGATTTTTTTAAAAAAATAGTAAAATATAAATCTTAAAATAAATCAAAAGAATATTAAAACAACAATATAAAATTTTAAAACTATTTCGATGACTAACATTTTAAACTTTGATGGTTTCATCATAAATACAATTTAATTAGAGTTTAAACAAAATCCTCAAAACTCAAATAGATTGTTTGCCCTCAAACCCATGAAATTGTCTTGCTTGCCTTATCAACGGAGTATATTGCTTACCCAAAACAACAAAACCGAAAACATTATGGTCAGATGAATTTAAATTAATTTAATATAAACACCAAAAAATCGCAATGAAAAGAAATAAGAAAACTCGAAAATAAGATCTACATAACAAAAATTTGAACATTGAAGAAGATGAGCGAAATAATAGGCAAGACTCGTGTTGAAATCATTGAGGCGGAGATGAAAAAACCAAAAAGAATATGGAGAATTTTAAAAATTAAAAAATGGCATTGAATTGGTAATTAGTTTGATCTCCTATTTATGACTTTGTAATTAAGACAAATATTTTAGAAATATTAGAATAAATTTAATAAATATAAAATTGACGGATGCGAATATTTAAATAGATAACTGAACGGATAACATGACATATCAAATCTATCCACCCCATTTAAGGTGGATTTAGAATTTCCTTCTCCGTTCTGTTTCGACTAACCATTTAATTATCCAAAACACATTAAATGGGACGGATAATCCAAATTGTCATCTCTAATTTCATCGAGATGTTGGTTTGATGACCATTATTCTATACAAAATCAAAATAAAGTTATGAATCCAAACAACACCAAATTCACTTCTGATGGTAGAGGAATTTTCATCAAATTTCATGCTTATTTTTCTAAACCGAACTACTTTTATAACCTTGTAAAAGGATGTGACAGAATATCAAAATTTGTAAACATAATTGCTTAGTTAACCTTGCATTCACAATCACCAAATACCCTCATAAACTACAACACTATTGCGCCTTACCTGAGTCCGGAGAAGTTTCTTTTTTAAGCGCAGGGCCGTCTCTTTGTCTTACGTATGCTTTGCTTCTAGACTTTGAGCTTCTTGCCTGCTTTGCCTGGTAAGTTGGGTACTGGCATGGAATTATCTCTCCGTTGATGTACTTGTCCCCTGATCAATACCAAATACATACAAGTGGTGATGTAAATTTTCAAGTTAAAAACAATACTCGAAAACGTGACATGATTTCGGAATGCACAAAAGAGCCTCAATTTTTGTCATCAAAACATTCACCAAACTTGGGATCTAAAACAATAATCCAGAAAGACACCATTTAGTTCCTCAATTGGGATCTAAACCCGTAATTCGACCCTTGTTGCTCCGTTCATTCCATATACTATTATTCGTTTTCTCTGAGAATGCTGGCATGAGTTAAACCCTTTTTTTCCAAATCATTGAGAACTGTATTATAAGTTTTTAGACTAATAGAAGTGAATCCCAACTTTGGCAATTATTTGAGGATGAAAACTGTACATTAACCGAAAAAGAAATGACGAACCTCCATAGTCTTTGTTTTTTACGTCAATATATGAATCCGGGAGCACCCATAGAACTCCTGGAAGACCTACAAACGAACCAGCAATTTGTTTAAAAATGAGGTAACGAAAATGTTCACAAGTTGAAAAGAGATTATCAATAGCAAGAGCAGCAGTAAACCTTTGAATTTCTCTGATGTTTCTTCAGATACAGTGCACTGAAAGCCAGTGTACGTTGTGGTGCTAAATGCATACATATTCTTTTTTGCCTCTTCCATGCTGCAGAACAAGAAGAAAGACAAACTGTGAGGGCAATACGAGGGACACAAAGAAGCTTCATTAGCACAATATAATGCAAATAAACACTATCATCTCATTTCTCCAACTATTTGTCCCCAGTGCAGTAGAATGAAGATAAAACATAAGACGGTATAAACAACGGGGAGCAAGAAACAATTGAACACTAGAAATAGGGTGCATGAGAAACAAGTAACCCACTTCAACAAGACCAAGAATTTGAATTTTACTCTTCACAATGAATAAGGCACATGAAAATCGAATACGAAAATAAACCTCAAAGAGGTTACTGAGGATATATACGTGTTGAAATTCAGGATCCAATGGGCCGAAAGAGTGTCCGTGTACCCCAAAATAAGACAAGTGAATCACATTGTAAAATGCTTGATCAACCCAATTACTTGTGATATGATACCTCTTATAAACTAGTCAAGTAATCCTTTCATATCCGATGTGGGACAATATCTAACATAATAAAATACAAATGAGAGGTTATAAAAGGATTTATGGGTAGCTTCATTAGCAAGATAAACTACAAGTGATCAACCTCAAAACTCAAAAAGTAAAAATGACGGGAAGCAAGAACACATTCAATGCTTGAAAATTATAAATTGAAGGATGCTTCAAAAACAATTAAACCGACTTCAACGTCAAGAGCTCTAAAAGGATCAGGCACATGAAAAAAATCAATTATTTAGAGACCTCAAAGAGTACATGAGTATCCATAGAGATGATATTCACAGGTTTCAATAGAAGAGAGTCAGCTCTTTTTATAAAGAGAATATTCCATGGCCTATCAACTGAACTTCAGATTGAAAAAAGAAACACTTTATGAAAAGGGGCAATTCATCAATAAGGGGATGAAAATGGAGCCTAAGAATTAGATCGCAGATTGCATTAAAAACATATTAAGACAACGTAAAATGGTTTTCCTTAGCTATATGCTTATTTCTCCAATGTGCCACTTTCATAATATTATCTCTAGCTGGAATACCACAAACCGTATCAATAACTAAACTAAACGACTCCACAATAATAAATAAACAAAAAATGAAAAAAAATGTTTTTACTCAAAGAAACAAGCTCGATAAAAAGAGAAAGCAAACAGCTCAAAATAGTGAACTAAGGTCTCCAAAAACGAGAAAAACCTGCCAAGAACAGTAGCGAGAGTGTTAAGGTAAGTATCAATCATCTGCTCTCTAGTTGGAGCAGGATCTTTGGGAAACTCCAGGACGATGAGCCAGTGATTATAGTCACAACCAGGCAACATTATCGTCTCCCTTTCCTCGCCTCCAGAATTTCTTACGGAGGTGTACTCTCTACCAGCCACAGCTCTAACCAATTTAAAACTGGAAGCCACTGATTTATGTGACTGATAAAAAGCGCGACGGCGGAAGAATAGCGCTGAAGTTGAGGATACAGGGCAAATTAGAGAATTTATTGGAAGAAGGGATAGCGTTTTAGGACGAAGAGAGAAGTTTACGGCCGCCATTTCCAGTGGGAAGTGTAAGAAACTGAGAATCCAAGCAGCGGAAGAAGACGATCAGTTTGAGACTTTGAGCAGTGGGTTTATCGGTTCTGAATCTTCGTGGTTCATATTGGATGTTCAGTTCGGGTTGGCACAACGGATTCGGGCCCGAATCAATCATGTATCCAACCCGTTAACTATACGCGTTCATTTNATTATGCGGACAAAGGTTGGATGATATTCCTCGTATCGTTCCTCGGATTATCGAATGGATATTTAACTGTTTGTGTGCTTTCGGTAGCACCAAAAGGTTATAAGGTGAGCTAAGAACACGCTTGTGCCTTTGCTTTATTATAATGATCGATCTTTTTAATGCAGGCACCGGAGCAAAATGCTCTTGGCAACCTTCTTGTGCTCTTCCTTCTCGGTGGGATATTCTCTGGGGTTGCTCTTGATTGGCTCTGGATTATTGGAAACGGAACATTTTGAGAAATGCAATTTGAGTTTAGATGCTTGAAGTCTTATATAGTCTCTTCTATTACTGCATTCTTGCTCGTATATGTATAGTTTGATTATTCTTACTCTTTCCTTTTTATTTAAACAATATCTGTCAAAATGACTATTGAATTTTTACGATAAAACTGTATGTTTGATCCCTAAAGTTTTGTGATTTTGACAAATTTGATCTCTAATATTTGATTTGACATCCACTGTTCTCATACTTTTAATGGTTTGAGAAATGTAGTTATTAAAGTTTTTAATTTTGATAAATTTAATCTATGTATGTTAAAATTAATCCCTAAAATCTGAAAACTAATTTTGTTATACATTAAATTTTAAGTATTGGATTTATCAAAATGTACGAAGTATGGGGACTAGGTTTACCAAAAATTTAAAATTAAAATTTAAGGACTATTTTTTCCTTACAAAACTAAGTACTATATTTGACACAATTAAGAAATATTAAGAATCAATTTTGTAAAGTCATACAAATTTTGAATACCTTAAATGAAATTCACCCCCTACTATTGTTTTTAATGGATTTCTCATGGGCGTGATGCTCCCATGGATTTTTCTCTTGGTTCTCGAGTTTGTCACATAAGAATATTTTTGTAATACAACTACCATCGATCATTACAAATACAAATAAAATAATCTTATAGAATCAATATATTCCACCCAATCGAACCACGATTAAATTTCTTAAATTAATAATAAAATGTTGGATATACACGCATAATACAATGTTCAAAAATGACACTTGAGTGAATGATAGAGGTTTCCATCATCGTTTGAAAAAGGTTTTAGAAATTTATATTATTTTAAAAAAAATTTCAAAAGTTTGGATATAGAATCATTATATTTTTTAAGATTAATGAGTCAAATACAAATTATTCATACATTTAAAACATTAATTAGTATTAGTATCAAATATAAAAGTTTTTTGATTTAAAATGTCAACCACATAATTATTAAATTTTGAACGCATTGTGTGAACGACTTTTAAAAATTTTGTGTCAACAACACATTATATAAACTTCATAAGTTTTACTTTACATGCAATTTACAAAATTGTGAAATACCAAATTTTAAAGTTAGTGACTCCTAAGAAACATCCTTCCTTTAATAAAGTGGTGGTGATTTTGAAATGACTGTAGTCTGGTAGGTCCCAAACCCTATGTGTTTGAAGAAAACAAATGCCCATAGCATAGCCTTAACATGAACAAATTACCATGGGAACACAAACTCCGGAGCCCATGGTTTCTTCTTAATGCACTTTCACCAGTTTATCATCTTACCCACAGCCAATTGTTTATCTTTTCCTCCACCAGTTTCTTCTTCTTCTTATACTTCTATATATATTTCATTTCATTCGCACTCACACCATCAACTAAAAAATTGATTCATCAGTTTGATAATGAGTACGCAACACGTTGCCAGGATAGTACAAGGAACTGAGATGACGAAATCTCAGGTAATCAGAACTCAGCCTTCCAAGTGTGAATCGGTGTTTCTCAGGTTTAAAGAGTCTGCTGCTGGTTCGAAGATTAGGGCTTCATCCTACGAGGACTCTCTTCGTCTTGTGATGTATTTGAGCTGCTGGGGACCCAATTGACCCTTTCTCTTCACAATTTAAATGTCCATATTTTTACAGTTTAAACCTATTTTAATTTCTCTAAGGCTATCATTGAAACATCATCACCCCACCTTTCTTCATTTTTGTATAAACTAAATATCAATGCAAATTACGTTTTCTATAATTTAAAAAATAGCTATATTCTGATTATAAACATTCATCAAATGCCATAAGAACTAATATTGTCAAATTTCATTTTTATCTTTTATTGAATATTAAAAAAAATCACAAAAAATATAAATGTCAAAAAATCAAAAATATATAACAATTTAGTTTTCAAAATAACAAGTTTATTATAAATTAATAATAAAATATATTTTTAAAGTAAGGGTAAAAAATCATTTCATAAAATCACATTCATTATACCGATATTTTCAAAAATAATTTTTTTAAGTCACGATCATCTCACATCACAATACATTGATCTTACCTTGATATTTCTCTAACTTTATTCCAAACATACTAAGTTAATCATATTTCATTTTATTAACCTTACAAAGTACCGTTTATTAACTTAAATTAATTAACTAAAAAAATTCATTTTATTAAATTGATAAGTAATAATTTTTATATCATTATTCACTTATTAGACTAGTAGTACTTTTTATAGTGTAATACTAATAGCAACAAAAAAGTTAACTTAATAAAAATAAATTATAAATAGATATGTTAGTATATGTGATCTGAAAACAAAACATGGAAAAATATTTGAAGATTGTATAAATTTCAGTTTTAATACTTCGAACTTTCTAAATTCAATTTACACAGTTCATCTAAAAATACTACAAATGAAATACATCAACTTTTTATTAATTTATTTTGTGTATTCAAATAGACAATGTTCGTTTTGGGTCAAAACAAACAAATTATGATTCGATATTCGAATTTTATTTTTGTGTTAATCAAAAAAATATTTTTAATTATATATATTAAATATTATAATATATAATATATTATTATTATATATACATATTATAATATTATTGGTTTGCAACCATTTATTAAATTCGTTATAAATTTTGAGGTTCATTCTTTGATTCACTACAAAACTTAAACGGAGTGGAGATTGATTACATTATTAAGTTACATCTACATATATCAAAGGCAGTCATAATAGCAGACACCACTACAAAAATAAATGAATTTATTTCCTATATTAAATTCAGAATACAGTAAATCAAGAAAGTCATACTTTTAGTGTATTGGCACATATTAGTGTATATATGCCAATACACTAATATACCAATAATATTAGTGTATTATTTATTTTAAAATACCTATATAATTTTAAAACAATAATTATTGTTTCTATGCACTTGTAATCCATCTAAGTCTGATTTGTAAGATCTAAAAAGACATTATACATTGATTATTTTTTAAATGAGAAATTAATTTTATATATTAATTATTCTTTTAATAATGGAGATGGAATTCCAAGTTTATCTAAAAACAGATTACCTTCAAACCGATATAATGAGGGTATGGGTATACTAGCCCGTATCACTACCAAAACAACTGGATTTTTATTATTGTCATTTTCAAATGGATATGTGGTTCTCAGACTAAAAGTCGGTGAGATGCGGTGGGATACTTAAATCGTGATTTTTTTAATACACACAAAACAAATTAGCGGTGTACTCATCGCTAAAAAATTACGATTTTATCGTAACTTTTAAAATCAGTTGTTGTCTCATTGCGATTTAAGAAAATATCAATTTATATTTACTTGTAATAATATAATATTATTATTTTTTATACATAAGAGTATATTATGATTTTTATATAAATTATAATTATAATACTATAATTTTATCAAATATATTTAAAAATTCACTATATCCATCAATTTTAAAAAACTATGAGTGTGTTCTGTATAAATTATGAAATATATTATTAGAATTTATAATTAGAATATATAATGAAAATGCATAATCAAAATTGATATGATATTTTGAATAAATATGTTAAACATTTTAATGTAAAAAATGTTCTGTAAAAATGTAGAATGACAATTTATTTATATTAGTCAAAAGATAATTATAATCCTTATATTAAATATGAAATAAATCTCAAATAAAACTATAGAGATGTTTTACAAATGAATTGGCTGAAGATTCATTATATGCATAAGTTAATGTTCTAAAGTCGATCACAACAAGACAAATATATTCTTGATGCATCACTGAACATCATAAATAATTTTTTTATATACGTCGTAAATAATAATTCTACCAAATAAATTACAAAAAATTACAAAACATCCTCAGTAACACCCAATAATGAGTATGCTTCTTAATAATAATAAAAACATAAAAAAGAAGCAATTCAACAAGTTTTAGAGTAAATGTTATCAAATTTTTGCTTCCCAAATAAAAAACCCGAAAACTCAAATTATATTTTAACCTATGTCAAATTGATGACCTCTTAGTGCAATAACAAAGAACCAAAACAAAAGAGAAGAATAAAATAGGAATAAATCATTTTGATCCGAAATCTTTAAAAAAACCTTAATATCATTTCTATAGCAAAGAAACGGAGTGGGAGAATTCCTTACCAAGAAAGTCATACCGATCAATAGCGTTCGTTCCGGTAACGACTAATATGAACGATTTTTCCGATATATTGTTGATATACCGGTGATATATCGAAAATATCGGTGTATCGATCACCATCGATGTTTTGGGCGGTATATCACTAGTATGATTTCCTTACTTCTAACCCTAAAACATAAAAATAATGCATATAAAAATATATTTGTTAAGATAAAGATATATATGTAAATGATGTAATATAATGCAAAATAAGTTTTAATAATTAAGAATTTATAGGATTTTAGATTGCAATGTAAAATGTTAAGAATATGTTATAATTGATAAGGTGAATTTAAAATAATTAATAATGCATTATGTATTATATAATGTATAATGTATTTTTAAAATTGATATGGAATAGTATCTAAATCAAACAAATGACAAAAGAGATTCAATGAATAAAGAAGATAGGGATGTAGATATTCAAATTCCAAATAATTCTTTTTTAGAACCAGCAATCGTAGAATATAATTGAATTGAAAAAATACAACGGAACTGAAAGCCCGCCTCTGAATTCTTCCGGTTACAGGGAAAAGCTTCCTACTAAACTGACTATGGAAGACGAAGGATCTCCAAGGCCGAGAGTGGTGCCATTTCAGCTACAGTTGGATAAACCTCTTCCCTCCCAGGTCATCTTTCACATTTCTCTCTTCTCTAGACTTCTGGAAAACGAAATTATGTTTCTAGCAGATGAATTTAATTTAATACTTCAGGTTAAAATTGCGGCATGGAATCCTGAAAAGGATCTCTTTGCTATGGTTACTGAGGATTCTAGGCTACATCTTCATCGCTTCAATTGGCAGAGACTTTGGACTGCTTCCCCTAGTAAGTTAGAATTTCTGTCAACTTGTCAGTATTTTTTAAATTGGTAGGCGGGTGAATTATGGAGAGCTATGTCTTCTTTCTTCATTTTAAGTTGAACACTTTGTTGAAATTATAGAGTCCGGCCTAAATTACGAGACGGTAGAGCGTGAACGGGATTAAGGGGAGGAACCCACACATTTAAAAGGCTTGATCAAGCCAATATGTGATGGAATTCCCACCCTTATAAACCCAATCAATCCCACTTCTTTTAGCAATGTGGAACAAATTCAACACACTTCAATCATGCCAACGTTCCATGACAGTGTCCTGCTTATCCATTGCGGCATTGTGTCCTCTATCGAGCATCATAAATGTGGAGGGTTTTAGGAGAGTTAAATTTTAAATGGGAATTTTCCGGTGAAGCTAACATTATGTTTTCTGTGTAGCTAAAAAAATAACATCGATTTGTTGGAGACCAGATGGTAAAGTGATCGCTGTGGGGCTTGGTGATGGGACTATTTCACTTCATGATGTCGAAGTTAGTTGGCTATTACCTTTTTTATTTAATTGTGACGTGATATGTCAAATTCTGTTCATTCATTTGGTAACTTTGAGTTCTGGTTATTTACATTTTCAGTCTAACATGTTTGCTACATTTATGAAACCAGAACGGGAAGCTCTTGAAATCAATGGAGCTCCACCAGGTTTCTGTTGTGTGTCTCAACTGGGAGGAAGATAGGAAACAACCAATGGTATTGCTTCTCTCAATTATTGTTCTTGTAAATTTTTTCTTTTTGTTTCATAATTCCATCATGAAGTCTGAAATGACTGGAATTTTTTTACTGTATCTGAACTATCTAGCGCAATTCAGATTACTTAGAGCACTTTTGCATTTTGATTCACATCTGTTGAAAAAGTGTGCCTTTTTTCCTTTTCAATTTACAAGTTGACTACTCCTGTGGATAGGCATCGGTATACTTCCTATGCCATGTTTCCATTATTCATGTGTTTTACTTGGTCTGACTATATGCTTCTAAATACATTGTGTTCTAGGATGCAAATCATCTTAGACCAATTTACGAAGACCGCACTGCTCGATTTTTTCCATCTGCTCCACAAGCTCCTCGTAACCCTGGACTTATTCCTGTGGACTCTAGTGATTATGTAGATGAAAATGATTACTCTTTCTGGGAGTTGTTTAATGCTTCACAAGGACATTTTGACATTTTATGCAGTGCGGATACTGATGGAAATGTTCAATTCAATATTTTTGGCATATTCCCCATTGGAAGAGTTGTAAGTTAGTCCACACTGTTCAAATCTTCTTACTGCCTCCACTGTAATCTGGATTATCATGAATTTGATGTTTTTAAGTTAATAATTCGAATTACTTTTCAGAACATTCGAAACCTTGTTTTTCACAATTCTCTTATGGGGAAATCTTCGTACAGTCTCAAGGATGCTTCTATCTGTAAGGTATGCTAACATTAATGGAGTAATGGTTTAGGGTTTAAATTATGCCTTTGCCGTTCAATTTGATATTGACCACTCATATTTTCACTTATCGTGATACTTCATTAAAATTTGTTCATTCATTTCGAGGTTCTTTTATGCAATATTATTTCGTCCTTTGACTATCTTCACATGTATTTTGGTACATCAGGTGTCATTGTCAAGTGATCTTTGTCATATGATAGTATTATGTTCTGGTATACTGACGGAAGATGTTTCTGGACTATATGATGATAATCGGATGCCTCAAAGTGATATAAATGGTTTTTATAACATGGTACTCAATTGCAAAATTTTTCATGAGAGGTAATAGTAGCATTTGATTGCTTAGTTTGGATAAGAATCTCTTTTTCTCAGTTTTGCAACCATTTTCTGCTATAGGAAAAATGAGCTTCACCAGGTAGCCCTGCAGGCTACCAACGTAGAGCATCTAATTGAAGTTGTCAGGAGATCAATAGGAGTCATGTCCAAGCAATGGTCAGACGCAATGAATGTTTACCATGAAAAATTTAATCCTCTCAGCTCTCTAATCATTGACTATGGTAACAATTCTGAAGGAAATTAGCACATTTTACATTGTTTTAGTTTTCTATCCAAACCTCTATGAAAGCAGAACTACAGGTATTGACTCAAGCCCTGCAGAAGAGTTTCTTGGCTTGTTGGGTGGTGCAAGGACAAGTCCTCCGATTCATCAGTTTTTAGTCAATTCACTTGGTGAAGCAGTATGTTCTACATTGAGTAGTGTTCCAGTGAATTACTGTTTGTTTACTTAAAGCTGATTTTGTGATCCTCAGGGTATCAAACGGGTGGCTAAGGTTGTTTGTGGGGCTGGAAAAGAACTTCAGACAATTTCACTTGATCATCTACAGGTATCTGTTAAGATAAATTAATTTTACCATATCCTAGTCACACTTACTATATGTATTAACCATGATTTTTCTTAATGAAGCTTCATCTTCTATGTATTTTCTATGGGAATTCGAAATTCTAAATTACATTTTCAGCCTGCTGCCGAGATTATTGCTTTTCGCTTGGGAGAGCTTAGGGGGCTATCGAAATGGAAAACCCGTTTTTGTGGCATTGGTTTAGTTGAAGACGTAATTGATAATGCAACTGAAGAAGCGGGAATGCTGCTTGTACAAATTGAAAGATTTACCAGGATTTTGTCATCAGTGGTTCAACAGGTATGTATCTCAACATTCAGGTCCGTGATTCATTTTCTTCTATTTTTTTGTACTCTTAGTTCTAAAGATACATGTTCTTTCCAGTTTTCAAATTTTTTCAACTGGCTCCTTATGTGCGTGAAGCTTCTGATGTCTGAACCAAGCGATCAGCTTCTTCCATTTAGTAGGTTTGAGTGTTGCTAATCTTCCTTCTAGTGGATTACTCATATGCATTCTCACACTCAATGAATCTCACATGTTTGCAGTGAAATAGTTATAATATTCCTGAGGTTTCTATACAACCAAGATCCCGTAGGGCTATTGCTGCAAGACCTTGGATCCGGTACACAAATTGAAGTGGACTTGTAAGTTCTTTTGTTTAATTAAAGATAGTTAGCCCCTAGAAGATAATTTTTTATGGTTCCTGTCTTTTTCTTTCAAAGCAGATATTATTTTTTGCCATATTTGTCTATATAAATACATTAAACGTTTTCTTCTATTTAATAACAGAGAAACAAAGCAACGGGTGGATGAATTGGCTCATTTTGGAGGTTTTCCAGATTCCGGTTATTTGAAAAGGACGTTAGTAGTAGAATTTTCACGGCTAGAGTCATGGTATGTATTTATTTTTTCCAGTACTTTTCAAGGATACAGATTATCTGTTTAATGATAATGCTAAATTCTCTAGTTTCAATGAGTCAATGAGGATGCCACTGGCCACTGTTTCCAGAAATATTCTTTGTCAAGATATATTTCCTCTTTTCTCAGTATCACCCTCTTCACACTTAAAGTCCCCATATTCTCTGGCATCATCAATTTCATACTTCCAGGTACTCGTAATCCTCTCTTGTATGTGTTTGTTCCAAACTGTTTTGTTTGTGCAAATCTCTTCATTCACTGGCTTGCTATTTTTTCATATGTACTTCCAGGAAGCTTCTTGTGCAGCTATTGACAAAACCACATGGAAGAATCTTACTGATTATACTTCTTTTGTGGTACCTGATGGGACATTTCTAGATATGAAAAACTGCATTTGCATCGTTAGAGGACTTGTTTACGATCTTGAAAACATGAAAAATGGGAATACTTCCTTAGAGTTTGCTTTATTACATTCCCCTGATGGTTATCGTTGCGTGGACCTTTGTTTGTACAAGGTAACGATACATCCTTCACTTCCTTCGCTTCTTTTCACCAAGATGTTAGAAATTAACTCGTCTTTCTTAAACCAGGAAGAACAAATTGTGTTGCTACTGAGTGAGGTGAATATGGCTAATGAGAGCTCAGTGAATTCTTGTATGATGATTGTAAGAGCAGCTGATTTAACATTTGTCCCTATTAAAAGAACATCTATTCTCAAACCTTGGGATCTTTTCGAAATTCAGGTATCAGTTGCCTTTAATAGACATTTATTGAGATTAAGTATTTTGAAATGCTATCATGTTGCATTTGTTGAAATAGTGACAATTATCCCACATCGGAAATATAAAGTTGTCTGAATTTATAAGAGGAATTGTGGACCATAATAAATGACTTGTTCAAGTCTTTTACGGTGTAGTCTCCTCCCTATTATACGTTATATCCGAGTACACTCCCACGTAAATTGACCCAACTCTAAAAACTTAACAGCATTGCCATAATGCAGAAATTGTCTCGGTTTTTACGAAAGCCAACTAAAGTAATGTATTTATCTTTTCATACAGAGTTCTGCTGTACATCTGATGCTGGAAAATGGAAAGTGTAGGAATATTCCCCACACAGTAGTTGGTCCTCTGGCTGTAAGTGGTAAGTGCTTCTTCTCATGGCTATAACTCCCTCGTTCCCTTTACGTTGAAATTTTTATTGTTCCAGTTATAATGTTCCAGTCGAGAAATTTTTATTGTTCTGTTTTTGGACACTCTGATTCTTTATCCAATCTAATGTTGAACCAGAAATTTGTTGGTTCAACACCTGGTCATTTTTATTAAAGCATTCGTAGCGCTTTTAAGTACATTTTCAGGTTACGAAATGGGCTGATTGTCGAATTACGTTCCTGTTTTGTGAACCAAGTAAATGTCAAGTTTCATTTGATGATATTTTGGCTGAACCAAGTTTTTGTGGTCTGCCATTTTCAGCATCTAGAGGCGTTGGCTGCGTTTTTAGCGCAAGAAAACGTGCATTAGTTTACATCTTAGAGGAAGATGAAGAAGATGATGAAGTAGCAGGTTCAGAGTAGTGAAATTTGTGTTGCATTCAGCTTCAGCTTCAGCCAAAGGTTGGAATGCAACAGGGAAGAATATATGGGAGTCTTCAGTTGCATAATTTTATCATTATGTTTTGTTTTGTTTTGTTTTATTGCACCAATTTTCTAGCATAAAGTCATCCAATTTTATGTATTTCTTGTCTCTAGAAAAATGTATTGTTATAAATGCATAATTTCAATGAATGATGGAATGGTTAAAAATTATCATAATAATATTATGATTGGTATGGATAATTGGAGTCGATTATGTGTGAATTCTTTATTTTTGCTTGATTACATGAATCGAATTCATTGATACCATTATCGATATTTGATCGTGTATTATATATTTAATTATTTTAAATTTCTCTTTAGTCCTCAATCACTAAACCATTAGTTCAAATTGTTGGTGTTGACCATTTACTTTGTCTTATCATTTGAATAAGTCATCCTAAGTTTTAGAATCAGTAGTTAGTCATGCATTTACCCAGCCAGTATCTTGTTAAGGTCTATAAAACCTTTCATTTCATTTGAATAAAGCAGTAACTTCTCTTCTTACATTTACCTCACATTTGGCGTCGACAGCAGGGTCGATCGGTAAAAAGAAGAGATGACTCAAAAAGGTACCAATGGGGATTTCATCCAGCCTGCAATTCCGCGTTTCGATGGTTTTTATGAACATTGGAGCATGCTCATGGAAAATTTTCTGCGTTCAAAGGAGTTTTGGGATTTGATTGATCCAGGATATGAAACATCTGTAAATGCTACAATTATAGAGGCACAAATCAAGCAAAGTTGCGTGACTTGAAGGTAAAGAACTACCTCTTTCAAGCTATCGATCATACAGTTCTTGATACGATTCTTGATAAGAATACGTCAAAGGCAATTTGGGATGCCATGAAGAAACAATATGCAGGGAATATTAGGGTTAAGAGAGCTCTCTTACAAACTCTCCGCAAAGACTATGAATTGTTGGAGATGCAATCAGAGGAGACTGTTGAAGCATATTTCTCTCGGGTTATGACAATAGCTAGTAAGATGAGAGCCAATGGGGAAGAAATAAATGACACCAAAGTGGTAGAGAAAATTCTGAGATCATTAACGGATAAATTCAATTATGTCGTTTGTTCTATAGAGGAGTCGAAGGACATTGATTCGCTGACCATTGATGAACTTCAAAGTTCGTTGTTAGTACATGAACAGAAAATCAAACGCCCAATAAGAGAAGAACAAGCATTGGTTGTGGCACAAGGACGAGGAAGAGGTCGTGGCTGAAGAGGATTTCGAGGACAAGGAAGAGGCATGGGTCGAGTCAATAAAGAAAGTGTGGAGTGTTATCAATGCCACAAACTTGGACATTTCCGGTATGAATGTCCAGAAAAGGAAGCAAACTTTGCCGAAATGAAAGAGGATGTGTTGATGATGACATATGGAGAGATATCAGCCACGAAAGCAACATGGTCTTGTTTTTTGGATTCTGGTTGTTCTAACCATATGTGTGGAAATCGGTCGATGTTTGATACATTAGACGAATCTTATCGACACTCTGTTAAACTTGGAAATGATACAAAGCTTCAAGTTCTTGGCAAAGGAAATGTTGTTCTCACGTTTGAAGGCACACGATTCATTATGTCTGATGTTTACTACATTCCGGAATTAAAAAGCAACTTGTTAAGTCTTGGGCAGCTTCAAGAAAAGGGATTATCTGTTCTGATCAAAGATGGAATGTGCAGAATCTACCATCCCGAAAGAGGCTTAATATTACATACCACTATGACCTCTAATAGGATGTTTATTATCACTCCTAAGCTAGGTGGTTCCAGCGAACAAACAGATTCTCAGTGTCAAAGAACCACGACGGATTTATCGAAACTTTGGCATCATCGATATGGCCATTTGGGGCAGAATAATCTTAAAATTCTGATGCAGAAAAAGATGGTGGATGGCATTCCTCTAATTAATACAAGTAAATTCTTATGTGTTTACTGTCTCCAAGGAAAGCAGCATCGTATTCCTATTCCTAGGATAAGTAAATGGCGAGCACTAAAGCCATTAGAACTAATTCATGCAGATATTTGTGGACCTATCTCACCTATTTCAACCAGCAAAAAAAGGTATTTTCTTATGCTTATTGATGACTTCAGTCGGAAATCTTGGGTTTATCTCTTGGTTGAAAAATCAGAAGCTTATTTGTCTTTCAAGAACTTTAAACTTACAGTTGAGAAGGAATATGGACTAGTTCTAAGAGGTTTGCCAACAGACCGAGGAGGGGAATTCACTTCGGATGAATTTACAGTTTTTTGTGAGATTCATGGAATAAAGAGACAACTTACAGTTGCATATACACCTCAACAAAACGGTGTGGCCGAAAGGAAGAACAGGACAGTCATGAATATGGTGCGAACAATGTTGAACCATGCTAACATGCCGAAAATCTATTGGCCAGAGGCTGTAAATTGGAGTGTCTATCTACTTAATCGAAGTCCAACTCGTGCACTCCACTACATCACTCCAGAAGAGGCATGGTCGGGAGTAAAACCAAGCGTTGGACATTTACGAGTCTTCAGATCCACAGCACATGTTCATATACCAGAGGCCCGTCGAAAGAAATTGGATGATCGCAGCATTCCTTGTGTATTTCTAGGAATATGTACGGAATCAAAGGGATATAGACTCCTTGAACCAATTAAAGGAAAGATAATTGTCAGCCGTGATGTCATTTTCAATGAAGAGCAGATGTGGAAATGGGACGAGGTTCAACCGGATCACAATGATTTGATATTTGGATCGAATGAACAAGACCGGATAAGCGATCTTGAGGACAACGAAGTTGAAGTCGATGAATCTGAAAATCAAAATGCCGAAGAAAATGAGAATGAATCAAACTCAGAAACATCAAATAGAACAAATAATTTAGAAGACAACAGCTCCAGTGATGAAAACTCGGAAGAACCACTCCAACAAAGACACATAAGACCTCCTAGTTGGATGGATCATTATGTCACTGGCGAGGGGCTTACTGATGATGATGAAGCTTACATGGCTCTATCCTCCGATGATCCAACCACCTATGAGGAAGCGATCAAATCAGAAAAATGGAGTGCTGCTATGAACAAAGAAATATCAGCTATTGAAAGGAATCATACATGGACTCTTACTGAATTACCAATTGGAGCAAAGAAAATTGGATTGAAGTGGGTTTTCAAAACGAAGTACAACGAGAACGGAGAAATCGATAAGTACAAGGCACGTCTAGTTGCCAAAGAATATACACAACAACATGGAATTGATTATACAGAGGTCTATGCACCCGTGGCGAGAATGGATACCGTTAGAATAATCCTAGCTATTTCGACTTATCAAGGTTGGGTAGTATGGCAATTAGACATAAAATCGGCATTCCTTCATGGAGAACTCAATGAAGAGGTTTTTGTTGAACAACCAAAAGGATATGAGAATACGGAAAAACCACATCATGTCTACAAACTTCACAAGGCACTATATGGCTTAAAACAAGCCCCACGAGCTTGGTTCAAACGTCTTGAAACACATTTTGAGCAAGAAGGATTTCAAAGATGTACTGGGGAAGAAACCTTATTTATCAAAAGGAACCAAAAAGGTGATCGACTCATCGTAAGTGTTTATGTGGATGATTTACTATTTACTGGAGACAATGCCGAGATGATATTGACATTTAAAAGATCTATGCTTAGAGATTTCGACATGACCGACTTAGGTAAGATGAAATATTTTTTGGGAATTGAAATTTTGCAGATATCTAGTGGCATCTTCATTTGCCAACGGAAATATGCTGCTGAAATCTTACAACGGTTTGAAATTACCAACGGTAAGTCAGTTGGGACGCCTATTACACCAGGATGTCACTTAAGTAAGAACGAAAAAGGTGCAACATCTGATGAAAATAAGTTCAAAAGGCTAGTTGGGGGTTTGATGTATTTAACCACCACACGCCCTGATTTGGCATTTGCTGTTTCATTTATCAGTCGCTTTATGAATCATCCGATGTCATCTCATTGGCATGTTGCAATGAGGATTCTTAGATATGTTCAAGGGACGCAACAATATGGAATTTATTACAAAAAGGCATTGGTGGAAATTTATTGGCATTCACAGACAGTGATTATGCTGGAGATCGAGATGATAGGAAAAGCACATCTGTATATGCTTTCTTATTTAGTTCGGGTGTAGTCTCATGGGGTTCGAAGAAACAACCAATTGTCATTCTATCAAGTACTGAAGCCGAGTTTGTAGCAGCAGTTGCCTGCGTATGTCAAGGAATATGGATAAAAAGAATTTTAGAAGCAATGGGATTCAAAGACTCTGATGAACTCAAAGTTTATTGTGACAATATGTCTACAATTAAACTTTCAAAGAACCCTGTACTTCATGGAAGAAGCAAGAACATAGATGTGAGATTCCATTTCCTAAGAAATCTTACGAAGGACGGTTCTCTTGAACTAATTCATTGTGGCAGTGTTGATCAAATTGCTGATATCATGACTAAGGCTCTGAAGTATGATGCATTTCTGAAATTACGAAATGCATTAGGGGTTTGCGACATCACTGATTTAAACTAAACACTTAGTTTAGTTTAGGGGAAAGTTTGTTGGTGTTGACCATTTACTTTGTCTTATCATTTGAATAAGTCATCCTAAGTTTTAGGATCAATAGTTAGTCATGCATTTACCGAGTATCTTGTTAAGGTCTATAAAGCCTTTCATTTCATTTGAATAAAGTAGTAACTTCTCTTCTTACATTTACCTCACACAAATTGTAGAATATAAAACTTGAGAATGAAGATATTTTAAAAGGATATCTCATTTTATTTTAAAGGTCAAAGAAGAGCTTTGGCTTGGAGGTGAATTATTAAATCTTGGGTTAATTAAAAAATAGAAAATTTGTGAAGTTGGTTTCTATTAATTTAGAACGCATATTATAAAATAATAATTCAATTACACATCAACTCAATTTCAATCAGTGCTATTTGCGTGATTTGATTATGTATCAATGTTATTTATTAAATATTTCTAAAATAAAAGTTATTAGGTAACTTAAATAATTTCATATAGATGTATCCATAAAAAAATTCATTGAATCAGGAGTAATTTTTTTCTTTTATATATCATCTTCATTTTCTAACACCTTATATAAACATTAAAGTATGAACATCAATTGTGCGGGTTGTATCATGTTAATACTAAATCAAAAAACGAGTTAAAACCAAACTCAAATCAAAATCCAATATCTTTTTTCCTAGGTTGCACGATTCGCTCGGATTCGTGCAACCTAGCACACCGGGTGCTGAGTACACAGGGTGCGTATTGAATATAGAGGTACCATGGGTCAGCCCAACCATACAACTAATTGATAGGAGAGTATTAGTATTGCAAGACGAACATTGTTTAAATGCACTCCTACGTGAGATGAATTTGGAGACTAAGTTGAGTTTTAGACATTCAGATAAGTTTTTCGGAAATTGGTCATTCATCCCAGAGTTGCTAGAGTAATCGATCATTGGGGGTTTTACGGGATGTTAAAAACAACGCGATTACGATTATATCAACATTTGCTTACAGATTTAATTGAGCGTTGACGCCCGGAAACTCACACATTTTTTTGGTATCGGGCGAGGTTAGTTTTATTGTTATATATTCAAAAGATTTTTCTATATTTGTACTTAATAGTATTATTTTTTCACCTCTTATGGTACGGTTACATTACAAGATCTGGTTATGATATGGGGTCTCCATTTTAATGGAACCCTAATTATTAGAAAGATGAAATAACGAACCTCTAGTAAATGGAAAAAAATTAGTTTTGATTGATTTGGTTGGGATACCGAACCCAGAAATGACATCAAGGGAAATTGGTTCGTGATTTCACCATTCAAGAATTAGGTTATAAATAAGGCAAATTCTATCTCGGATATTGATGTTTATCGGTTAGTAATAATCAGTGTTTTAATCTCGGACGAAATTTCGTCCGAGATGATCGAAATTTTGTTTCTACAGGTGTTCATCGAGATGACCGAAATTCTGATATATTGTCGGTATATCGATGGTATGCCGGTGTACCGTTCAAGACCGGTACAACACCGGTAAGCCGGTATTCAAACATTGGTAATAATGTATTTAAGAATTGATTGATTAGGTTTGAACGCTTGCTATTTTTTTAGTTTTGCACGTGCTATCTACGTCATTTTGATTTGTTGTGTAATGCTCCCGGACAATAAGAGCGAAACTAATGTTGCTAGACCTTCTAGCTGATGACGAAGAAGTCTGTAGTTGAGCTAGGGTTCAGCAGTTCTCTTGTATCTCTATCGCAATCTTTGTGAGGGATGTAGAATCGAGGATTCTTCCATTGGTGGTCCAATGCGATTGCTCTTGGTACATAGATAATTTGTTTAGATTTTTTTACTTTAAATCGTAACTTGTTATACATTGTGTTTTAGATATGGGTGTATATCATAATCGATCAGATTAAGCCGCAATTTGGTCGTCCTTTTACTGGAGATGTTTACGACCCTAATTGTCGTATGGTATACGGTTGTTCCTTTGTATTATAGATTTTGAGTTAATATGAAATTTTCATAACTCATATATGTTTACGACCTTAAGGCGCATGGTGAGAAGCGCTTCCTGGACACCAGTTGAATGTGTGTCGTGATGCTTTGGATTTAATGTCACGGGATAGGGTAAGACATTATTTGATGTTATCTTTCGAAAACTACGGTATATTCTTATGCATTTATTTGATTCAGTTTAAATGGGTGTTGTACGGTCCCGAAGATGAGGCTATGGTGGACGATGTTTGTCAAGCTATTTGGACATACACTGGCCCGAACGTTTTTTTCGGTGTTGTCGAGCCTCACAGCATCGAGAGAGCCACACGAAAATTTCACCAGCCACTTTGCATACCACGTAACCCAAATGATCTATATCATGAAACACATTCACAATGACGTGAGATGGGAGAGGATTGGGTAGAAGTTTATTAGTGTTGGTCAATAGAGAAGGCGATTTGAAGCTCTATATCATCACACTCTTCTTCGGGTATTTGAATACTACACATGGTACTCTTGAATAACGATTATATACCTTGGTGCCTTAATTAAAAGCATTCGAAAAAACATTAAAATGAAGTACAAAAACTACGCCTCAATCTCCCCTTGTATTCTCATGGAGCTGGGACAACCGATCAATGTTCTCTCTCGGCTTGCATCGTGATGTAACACCCATTCAGGATAAGACTAATCTTCTTCAGGTCCCATGTCATTCATTAAAGTTTGAGAGCACTGTGTGCGAAGATATTCTAGCGTCAACTCTCTCCCTAGTGTTTTTCGGTAGTACCTATTGACGAAAAACAATGCATGAGAATACGGCAAATGGTACTCAACCACGACTTGCATGTACAAGTCTAGTTCGCAATGTCCACTGTTTGTCTATATTTTTTTCCTTTTTTAGTAGTTGATATAAATAACTCTCCACATTATCTGTCTTCATCCCAATATCGTTCTCTATAAGTACGTTATTTCTCCTTTTACTCATTGTACCGGGTGATCGTTGCTACTGTAAACACCTACATGATTATAGAATATGACATGAAGCTAGAAATCACTTACTTAAAATATGATTTTGTACGATTAAAAACTCACATCCAAGTTACTTGCGATGCTAGCAATGTTTTTGTGCCTATTGATGAAGCTCTTTTGTATATGGTAGAATGTAGTCACTATAATGCTAAAAATTGGATATCTTTATCACGCGTTCTGTATTTGACTACTCCGCCTCTGTATTTGACTCATCCATTTCTGACACTTCCACATTACCTGTGTCACATCCGCACAGTAGGTTAGATCTTGAGTATCTTTAATGACCACATTGTTCAAATTAGACACTATATAGCGCAAACACCATCGATGTTGTAAACGATCAGTTTGAAATGCATCCATATTAGACATTGCTGCTGTAATTTGAGAATATCTATCTGTAATGATGCAGCATTAGACACCATGTAAAATGCGAGAATCCAAAATAAGAAAAAGCCAACTGTAAGAATATGTGATATGCAATATGTAATATGTAATATGTAATATGTGACTATCTATATCCTTCAAAACCACAATTAACAACTTGTGATTGTACCTATAAATACTAATTTTAAAAAATATTGTGAAATCAATCGAAATGTATAAAACATACCTCACGTAAAGGTAAGTAGCATCTACTGAAATCACCAGTTTACAATAACTATACGCCTCAATGTATGAAAGACCAAAAAACATATTTGATGACCTTATGATTCAATCCAAGATTTGTGTCATGAAGGACCACTTAACAATTGTTCTCGGATTTCGCAATTAAAGCTGAGCCATGTAATTAGGTAGTTTTTTTATTGAATTCTCTCATGATTCATGAGTTAACTCGAACGCCTTTTGGATACCGTACCAGACCTTGTCATAAGATACTTGAAAACCGTACATTGTATGTATGAGGTATTGTAATGCTAAGGAATTAAATGAGATGTTTCAGTACTATAAATCCAAGACTTAACCAAAATCATGTTGGACATATTTTAGATAGATGGCTTTACCCTATTGGAAGAGTAAGAATTTTCCATCTTGATTATACGTAACTCTAGGAAACAATTATATCGAATATTGAATCCAATATTATTTTTAAAAATAAAAATTTTAAAAAAATTGAAAATGTATTTAGTTTTTTTAAAAAAATTCATTATGGGTCCGACAAGCAAATTTTATTATGGGTCCGACTCGGTTTTTCTGGTCCAACCAACAAATTTTATTTTTTAAAAAAAATTTCATACTTGATCATAACGGAATTTTGAACAAGTATACTGCCCGTTACGGAAAAAATGGGGCGGAACCGATATTTTGAACGGTATTGAAAGTCTTCGTCAAAATATAAATTGTCGGAAATTATCAAAATAAATTTCAGGAAACAATTATATCGAACTTCGAAAAATATATCTCATCGAAAATTAGTAAAATTTAAGTGTTGGTATTCGGAATACAAATGGGTATCGTTGTATTATGTTCGGTCAAAAATTACAAATCGGATATAACTCGCAGTCTTCCCGAAAAAGTCAATTTCTAAAACATAAATTTCGTATCGTATGTGTTCAAAAATCAATTTTCATACGTATCCATATATATTTTCATCAATTTTGTTATCATGAAAATCATATACAAATATATCGTTCTTCAAAAATACCATTTTATTGGAAGAGTAAGAATTTTCCATCTTGATTATACGTAACTCTAGGAAACAATTATATCGAATATTGAATCCAATATTATTTTTAAAAATAAAAATTTTAAAAAAATTGAAAATGTATTTAGTTATTTTAAAAAATTTAATTATGGGTCCGACCAACAAATTTTATTATGGGTCTGACTCGGTTTTTCTGGTCCGACCAACAAATTTTATTTTTTTTAAAAAAATTCATACTGGATCATAACGGAATTTGGAACAAGTATACTGCCCGTTACGGAAAAAATGGGGCAGAACCAATATTTTGAACGGTATTGAAAAGTCTTCGTCAAAATATAAATTGTCGGAAATTATCAAAATAAATTTCAGGAAACAATTATATCGAACTTCGAAAAATATATCTCATCGAACATTAGTAAAATTTAAGTGTTGGTATTCGGAATACAAATGTGTATCGTTGTATTATGTTCGGTCAAAAATTACAAATCGGATATAACTCGCAGTCTTCCCGAAAAAGTCAATTTATGAAACATAAATTTCGTATTGTTCGTGTTCAAAAATCAATTTTCATACGTATCCATATATATTTTCATCAATTTTGTTATCATGAAAATCATATACAAATATATCGTTTTTCAAAAATACCATTTTATTTTGTTGGGGACTGTTATGGTCCCTTTTTAGGGGGTACCAACAGTTGTCCGATTCGTTCAACAAACGAACTCGGTTCTGATTTCTTTTAAATGTGGAAGACGAAAAAAAGCTAAAATCAAAGAAAATACACGGCGATATATAGTGGAAACCCCAAGAACTGGGGTGAAAACCACTCGACTAAGAGCTAATTCTGCTCTTAGCCTGTTCACTAATGAAATAACTCGAAGTTTATACAAGACAGGCTAATGAAAATGACGAGGTAAAGAAAGCGATAAGAATCCGGCAGAGTAACAGCCTATTCTTCCGCGTCCAAAGGGTCCTGTTATCTCCGTCGTCTGGCCTTGTATTTATAGAGTTCTTAGTGAGTGTAGATCACGCTCCGTAACTGCCTCTGACAAGTTTGTTAGAGGTTGTTATTGAGGGATGTAAAACGAGGCTGGGACCGAAGCGTGGTAAACATGATCGGGCCCGAAGCGTGGTAAACGTGGGAAGGCCCGAAGCGTGGTAAACGTGAGTTGTAACTGCTCGGACCGAACCCATGTGCCAGCTGGCAGAAAACGTTTTATTTCGCTAAGGTCATCTTCGGTCCTTCAGTTGAACATCGGGCCGCTCTTTATTGAAGGTGAGGAATGGGCTATAAGGGTTCATTTTCGCCATTTAAATTGGTCCGATCGTTGCTGGGCCTTACAAATATATCGTTTTTCAAAAATACCATTTTATTTTGTTGGGGACCAAATCTGCGAATTATGTAAACTTTGGGGACCAAATTAGCCATTCAAAAGTTTGGGGACTAGATATGTCACGTTTTGCAAACTTTGGGGACTATTAACACCGTTAGGGATTAAATTTGCCAAAATCACGAACTTTGAGGACCAAATTTGCATAATATTACTTTGATGACCAATTATGTCACGCACACAAAACTTTGGGATTGGTTTTGCCAAAAAAAAATAGTTTTGAGATTAGTTTTGCCAAAAAATACAAAGTTTTGGGACCAAATTTGTCAAAATTCGAAACTTTGGGAACCAAATTGCTTGTGGTTTATTTAATACATTTAAACAACCCACGGATAGGGTTGGGCCAATACTCCAATCCACCTGGTTGACTCATTAGTGGATTGAAATAATATAACAACCTGTTGGGCCAACCCATATGAGTTATTGGGTTTGATGGGTTGGACTCGCAACCCGCCGGGCCTTACCCACGGCCACTACTAACCAAGTGCGCAAATATTTTAAAATATTTTTTAAAAAATAAAAATATATATTTTAATTAATTTGTATAAATTTTTTGTAAAATCCATCATATTAGTAATTGAAATGATTTGATATATTATTGAATTATTGAGTAAATTATACACAAATAATATATTTATATTATTTTAATCAACTAATCATTAACGCACCCCTAATCATATTCGTAAAAAATTAATGAATCTCACACTCTCGCACCTCACACCCTTGTTGGTGCAACATAGCTTGGGATGACAAAAAAACCCAACCCGGTGGATATCCTACCCTACTATATCCGTGATGGTTAGATTTTTGGTGGGTATAGGGAGGGCAAGGGTTTAAAAATGATAAACCTGTCGTAAGGCGGGGTGGATGTGAATTTCTACTCAAACCCAAACTCATACACATCCTACCCGTCAAACTTAATATCATATTTAAAGTTTTTATATCTAATATTTTTAAAAATATGTTATATGTCAATATGTTTGTATTCATGATATATAATTATGATTAAATTTATAAATTATAATAATAAGAATTTATCTTATCAATTTTATAAAACTATATTTATTTGAATGAATACATTTTGGTGTTATCAAAATATTTTCGTTTATTTTGTAACAAAGTATAATGTAAAAGTAATATCCAAAATTTAGAAATTGTGTATTTTACAGATGTTTATGAATGAACATCGACTATAAAATGACTATTTTTCGTTCATTTCTTGGTAATTGATTTCGAAAGATTAAAGTGTTATTTATGTAATTTTTAATATATAAGTATGTTATTTACACTATTTGAAAATTTAGTTATATTTTAAAACTTTTTAAAGTTAACTGATCAAATAAAAACGATATTCATGTTTACAACATTAACATATATTAAAATTAAAAATAATTATTTTTAATCTTTTGGATTAAATATGTAATTATAAATATTAGAAAAATATTTACAAACTTTTTGAGTTTAGAATTTGTAAATATTTTAAAGTTTGATATTATAACAATTTTTGTACTATTTTTTGTCATTTTCAAAGTTTGTTATTTATTTACATTATTTTAAAATTTCAATATGTTTATAAATATCAATAATAAATAAAAAAATATATTTTACAATATTTATTACTTTTTATTTTAAATATTTATAAAAAAATTATCGAAAAAAGTGGAAAAAAATATTTATATTTTTTATTATTTGAAATTTTACGTGAGTTGGATTATTCGTCATGGGACGTGTATTCGTAAGGGTAGGGCACAGATTTGAATATTCAAACCAAATGTGGGTTTGGGGCGGGCATAGATTTGAAATTATAAGTGGTGGAACGGGTGTGGATTTAATCAAACCCAACCCAAACTCTATCCATTGACATCCTTAAACGTAGCTTTTTTCGTGAATGCAAAATTGAAACAAACCAAATATTAAAAAAATATAAAATAATTATAAAAACATAATCAATAAATATTTGATATATTATATTTCAATTTATAATATTAAAATATTAAAAAAATACTTTAAAAAAACAAAAAAGATACTCCATAAAGTGTAAATTAAACTCATATTGTTACACTCAAACCCATAAAAGATGGGCTTCGGGTTAACCACCTAATGGCTAATTGATAGATGTTATTTATAAGTGTATAATACTGACCGCTTTTGTGTTAAATTTATAGCGTTAATTGATTGTTGAAATAACTTTTAAATTTAAATTAGTATACTGTAGGACTTATTTTAAATTAAAATGAGTTAGAATTATGATATTATTAATTACACAATGAATCCGAATTGAGTTATATAATATTTATTAATTCTTTATAATACCCTAAATTTTGAACTTTTAAATGTTATTAATTGACCAATTTCTAGAATATTGCTAGGATAATCATGGGCTATCTTTTGAAGTTTATCCAGGGTAAATATTTTATTTTAATAGAATTGACCATTATTTGAGCACTAGTTGTTGCAAAAAAATATTAGAAAATTTGGAAAAAAATGTTAATATTTAGTTTAAAAACAATAAGACTAAGTATTGAAAATATTAATCGAAATAATAAGGATGATTAATCTTAAGAACATAAAAAATATACATAAAATTATACCGTTGGTAGTTGATTTAATATCGTTCTCTAATATTTTGAAAACGATTTAGGTGTAGAATGAGAAACAAAATAAAAAACTGCATTACATTATGTTGATTACAAATTACAAATGGATAATAATTACTTTTTAATTTCATTTCCACTCTTATTTTTTGAACATTTCCCTCCTAGAGATAAATTGCATTTTCTGTTCTATGATGTTCTGATTATGTTAAAAGTATAAATTTATTATTTGAATCATAATTTTATATAGATATTTTTTAAATAAATTTAAATTTAAAGTACATATCCAAATTAAATCTATTCTATTCAAAAATTTAAATCAAAGTTATAATTAGATTAATTTATTGAAGTCGATCAAACCAATTATGCTTCCAGTTCACGATTTGATCCGGAAATCTAAATCTATTCCCAAAATGTATCATATATGATCCAATTATAAATCTTTTATTTAATTCGAAACCATTCAATAAAATAAAAAACAGAATTAAGATAATTATCTAGAAATCATTTAACAAATAAAAATCACCAAAAATATGATAAATAAAGCAAAAGAAGGATAATTTTCTTTTGTTTCAAAGAAGCTATTTCTAGAGCTAAGACTTTGAAGATATAATAAATTTCAATTTCATTTGGATAAAGTTGCCACGTGCTCTTTTGTCATCACAAAAATGCCTATAAAAACAGCAGCTCCCATTCCCATTTCCCAATATCTTCATCCCCATCCCACTCTTGCGTTCATTTTATTACCAATAAAAATGTTGTGTGCTTTCAAAAATGGAGTCATCAACGCTCCTAAGGAGCTTCAGATTCCAGGATTTCGTCACAATCTCAAGGATTCAGAGCAAACTTTAAAGGATTTCTTGGCTGCAAATCCCATCAATGGATTCTCTCTTAATTTTGCTGAAAATGGCTTCTTAGCCTTTGCCCCAAGTCAAACAAGGTAACAAATAGTTTGAGAATGTGGATCGAGATCTGTTTTTGGATCTGAACTTGATTTTCACCAATTTGCAGGCTGTTTGGTGGTGTGAATGACGTGTACTGTGTCTTTAATGGGAGATTGAACAACTTGAGTGCACTGAACAAGCAATATGGACTGTCAAAAGGAGGTAACGAGGCTACTTTTGTCATTGAAGCTTACTGTACCCTCCGTGACCGGAACCCGTTTCCGGCGCACCGGGTTCTCAGGGAACTCGAAGGAAGCTTCGGATTCGTTGTGTACGATCACAGGGCCAGAACTGTCTTTGCTGCTGTTGTAAGTCCCTTCAAATTAGCTTCATCCCTCGCCACAAATATAAGAATGTATTATATAATACAGGGCGCAGATAGGGAAGTGGAAATGTTATGGGGAATAACTTCAGATGGGGCTGTTATGATCACAGACAAAAAGGATCTCATCAAAGCAAGTTGTGGCAAATCTTTTGCTCCATTTCCTTCAGGTAATCTCAATTATAAATATGATCTCAAAACTGATCTCAAAAGTACCTCTTAATTATGCAGGGTGTATGTACCATAGTGAAAGAGGGCTTATAAGTTTTGAGCATCCAAAGAAGGAGATGAAAGCCATGCCTAGAATCGACAGCGAAGGGGCAATTTGCGGAGCTTGTTTTGCAGTAGATAACTTGTGCTCTAACATCAACACCAATCGCTCAATGCCAAGAGTTGGGAGTGAAGCAAATTGGTCCAACTGGAGCTAAAATATATTGCAACATCAGCATGTAACTTAACCTGCAAAACCCAACTCAGTTTTCTGTCTTAGTGATGTTTATGTGCTTTCCATCTTCATGTGAATATTGATGTTATATGACTGGTACCATTTGCCAAGGCTTGTTTTTCCATATGTAGCTCATTATTAACCTGTCTCAACAAAACTAAAGTATTGTAAGCAAGCTTAAAGCATGATGACATAACTAAGGAGGCCTATGAGAATTGAGAAGCTTAAAGAAATAATGCCTATGAAAGATGTAATATTATCCACGAAGTTCCAATAAAATAAAACATTACTTGTTGGGTCTAATGCTTCTTGTCCTTCCTATTCCCCATTCTTTTATCCCTCTTGTTTGGTGTTTTTGGATGCGATCTCTTCCTCTTTGGTGCCTTCTTCACTGGCTTTTTCCTTATCACCGTCACCTTCTGCATGCTCCTCTCTACCCCCATTCTCTCTAAACTTGGCTTATCATCAGGATGCTCTTCTTTTACCTTCCCAATGTCGCTCAACGTCACCATAACCTCCATGTCGCCGGTGTCATAAGTCATTGTCCCTTCAACACAAACCGAAATTTTAAAGCTTAAACCAAACACGGGGATCATTAAGAAACATATAAATCTTTCAACACACATTCCAAGAGGTAAGCACCAGACATACAAGATCTGGGGGAAATAAGTATTATCAAACAAACACATGTATTTGATTCTCGACACATACGGGTGACGCAAAAATGCTTCATTGATCCTAAAATTAGATCACATGATATTGCAGTGTTTTCAATCTATATAAGTCGCATATTTGATCCACCAGCGTCACGTCTTGAAAAGAATGCATATTTTACTACCTTCAAAATGTAGTGATCAATGAAAAATAAACCTGATACCTGAAACTGATGGAAGTTTGCTATCATCATCCTGATCAACTTCATATTTTCCCTCAGCAGTTTTCCCATTGGAATCCTGTGGAGCCCGACCGTATACAGATTCCCTTTCGAGTTTCCTCTGAAATTCAAGATACAGTATAATGCAGATTATCAGCAACTACGAAAAGATACTCTCTATACCATAAGAAATTCAAATATAAAGCCAAACTTGCGAAAATAGTTTTCAGTATTAAAAGAAGTTGAAATTTGACACATGTCTATGATCAATAAGAAAAAAACAAACATTTTTCCGAAGCTCAATCCGCTTTCTACGATCTGCTTCTTCTTGCTGTTGAACAGCTTCCCTTCTCCTTTTCTTCTTCCTCTTATGGAAGCCCCCCACGAAATCTCTACAAACCCGAACATCAATAAGCATAATTTCACATATCGTAACCCTAATTATAACAACTAAAAGCTTCATCAAATTCCTTATTTTAAAAAAATTCTACGCACTTGAGATCTTTCTCATTGAATGATACAGAGAGAGATTTGTTCTTGAGATTCCTCTTCTTAATATGCCGGGATCTGACATTTAGGGCACCCACGCCGCCTTCCTCCGCTGCGGCGCCAGATTCCTTCATATGATCCGTTGTAGTTGCAAGGTCGATATCCACCGATTCCTTAAGGGCTTTTGTTCATGAAAACATACTGTTATAAATTCCATGGAGATAATCAATTCCGGAAAAAAATATCAACAATGATACACTCTTGTTACAAACTTACTGAGAATGGGAATTTGGGAGGAGGAAGCAGAGGGATTGAAAGCAGAGGATAGAGAAGGAAGGATTAGGATTTAGGTTACTTGTAAAGTTGTCCTCCAAAACGATTTTCGACCTATAAATCTATATATACATTATCTTATATAGCATACACATCATATTCTTTTTCCACTTCTAAAACTTCTTACTCATCCATATCATTATTTATTTCTTTTTCATCCACATCATTTTCCACTTCGAATTTAATTTTATCTTTCTATTTCATCAATTTTATTTATTTATTATTCAATTTATCAATAAATACTACTTTTTAATTTTAATATTTTAAATTTCGATAATTTCGATGATTAAATAATATTTTTTTAAAATTTATATCATTATATATAGGGGTGTTCAATATTCAGCATTTCCGATTATAGAATCGATTACCGAATTAATTTCATTACCCAATACCGAATTTTAAAAATCGGTTCGGTATTCGGTTTAATTTTTTTCCAATTTCGTTATTTGGTTCAGTTCGGTAATTTACTGAATACCAAATTCAATTTATTAATTATTTTTTTCTAAAAATATAAAAATATTTAAATTCTTAATAAGAATTAAAATTCTTCATATTCTAAAATAAAAATGGGGTTTCTGCGGCTATGCTAATTGAGAATTAGGTCAAATTCTCTTCATAAATAGAATCGATCTAGTTTTAATATCTTGATTCATCAATGGTCGGGGTAAATTCTTCGACCATTTTCGATCCAATTTACTTAGTCAATTCGCTACTTGTTGCATGTTGTTGTGAAAGCCACATTTTTTTGAAATTATGTTTGTTATTGTTTAATGGATAGATTTATTGCCCAAATCTGGTTAATTAAATGTGTTTTAAGTTAAAACACATTTTTACTCTCTAAATTTCATATTCTAATCGGTAATTTCGGTAAATACCGAACCGTACCGAAATAATTCAATGTTTTACCGAACCGTCAAAATTCGGTTCGGTATTCAATTTTGAATTTATTGAGTTAATCGGTATTCGGTTTTTCAATGTCAGTTCGGTAAATACCGAACGAACACCCCTAATTGTATGTATTATATTTCAATGTTTCGATTGTATTTATTTTCATTGTTTCGTACTCATTTTTAATATTTCGATTTCGAAATAATCTAATTTTACCTAGAATTACATATTTATATTTTTAAAAGTTATATTTTTTAAATAAAAATAAAAAAATTAACGTGAACAGTAATTCCGCGGACAAGGGGCGCCCAAGCCCTTGTCCGCGGAACGTATTTGTTCGGGGAGATGTGGGCGCCCATGGTTACGAGAGGAGAGATGGGTCGATTTCCATACGTCCATATCCACCGTTAAAGGAAACCTTATGGAAAGCGGATACAATATTATGGATTTTTTTTCCAAATAACCTACTTTCAAAAACAATTTCTCAAAATAACCTACTTATTATAATTTTGTCTAAACTAACCAACTTGACTTCTTATTATAAGTTACAAAATGTCATTTGTTAAAATTCTAATTCAATGCTAGTAGAGGTAGGAGATTCCGGGAAGATGTGATATTTACGATGTTTTCATATCGGTGGTATACTGGACGGTATCGGTGTTTCGACCGACAGCCGAAGCCGAGTCGGAACCCGGTTATTTCGGATCAACCCGAAAAAAATAAAAAATTATAATTTTTTCAGAAACCGGGACGGACGTTTGGACACCACGTCAGATTGTCTCCACAATGATGGAGATGCTGTAAGACCCCTCGGGGGTTGTGAAAGACACCTTAGGCAAATCTCAGCATCGATTATAGACGCGAACGATCAGAAATTAATTATATTGATTCATCTTCCATTGCACGGGACATTTTACCTAGTAAAGTAACAATGATCACATTAGAATTGGAAAGTTAAGCGTACTCACCCTTTAATAATTCAGGGATGAGTGACTCACTGGAAGTATGAGGGATATGGAAAAAGTAAACCCGTGAGAACTAAATGAATGTCATTAGGGTCAGTCTAGTCCAAAGTAGACAATATCGTACGAGTGGGAAAACGAGTTGTTACATATGCCCTAATGCATAGTTCTTACACAAAATTCGAAATATTGAGATTACAATGGTCACATGACCGTTGGTATTAATTGGACTACAAAACTGTATAATTGGCCCAAATCCTAATTAGTTACAAAAAGTGTTTCTAGCCCAAGCCCCTAACTGGTTTCTAGGATATTTCTAACCTAAATGATAGTTTAATCTTCAATTGATTGATGGCTCTTTGCTCCGCATTCACGATTCTGTAGACAGAGAACTGTTATAAGGTTATTGCATGAGATCCTGACAACTCAAATGAAGAATTTAAACGGTATGGAGTGTTGCATTATTGAATTGAAGTGCTTTAGTCAATTTTTGACGTTCTTATTATTACACAATTACGTTCTGGGAATTTGTGCAATGTTACTTTGTTGTGTATTGCTCTCTTATAACAAAGATGATATATCAAAGTTTATGTATGTTGTTTTGACATATTTGTATAGAAACCTTTGACAATGGTGTATGATTGGAAGAAACAACATATGCGGACCTATGCGATTATTAATAGTAAATATCAATTTATTTTAAATTATTATTTTTAATTATAGTGTTACATTTTTCCACTTTGTATAGGTATGGGCATACAGTCACATTAGTCGGATCAAACCTCGCATTAGTTAGGAATTATCTCCTGATGATTCTTATGATCCAGAGTGTCACATGATGTACGGTTGGAGATAACTGTTCAATGTTCCAAATATATATATGTTTATATTAACTGAAGTAACGTTGTTTTAAATGTTTCGTAATGTTAAGATACATTAGGAAAATGGTGAAGAACGCAGCACCCACTAACAAGTTGACAGTATGTCTAGATGCACTGGACTTGATGTGGAATGTGGTATGTTTTTAGATAATTTTAAATATGTTTTTTGAGTGACAATTTGTAACATGTATAGTTTATTTGGTTACCCTACAATACATCGACTGTGGCTTCGGTAGAGGACGTATGTCGGTACCTTGGAAGTACATGGGGCTCATTATGTTTTTTGACATTATGGAAACGCACAACATTCATAGGATGACACGGAAGTTTGGTCTTCCCATGCTCATACTGCCTAATGAAAAATGTAGTTTCCATGAGACGCATATTTCATGACTGGAGTCAGGGGAGGATTGAGCCAAAGTCCAATCGGTTAGTTTTGCTACTTGGAGAAATCAGTTTAATCTGATTTATGAGCATACACTACCGGAGGTAACGGAGTACGAGTTTCACTCATGGAACTCGCGTGTTGATGTCCTCTACTGGGTACTGTCGGCTGAGTAATGCTGAAGGCTGGATAGGAGGAATGACGCAACCGATTGCGTATGGGGTACGTTTTTTATGTTTTATTTATTTTACCCTTGCAATTGACATACTCTTATTTTTTAGGCCTCCCGCTTTAGTCCTACAGCGAATGGAGTTGCAAACGAGATCATGTCTACACAGTACTCCCAATACTCTAATGCGATCTACGAGTATCTACACTACAATGGGTTCAATCCGTACTCCGAGAGTTTTGAGCACCATGTGCCCATCTCCGAGTATTGCCCACCGTCATATGAAGGTTTCCCGATGGCGGTCCAGTGCTCCTCCGCATCTAAGGAGAAGATCCACTACAAAATCAGTAAGACTCATTATTTGCACACAATCAGGGCTTCACTCCGCAGCCGCCTTCTCAGCAGCCCGGTTGGGGTTGGACGCCTTATAGTCACCCCACAAATGTGAGTCTTAAATGTATGACCCTTCATTTGCGAACGTCTCACCTGTAGAGCGGTTGTTTGATAGTGCTGAGACAAGCGGGACGCAACGGGGTGTCACTCGCCTAGGAGATGACGGATCAGCTCAACAGCCTCATCGAGTTCGTCGAGCCACTAGGCCTCATAACTGTGGTATTGAAAGTTTTTTGATGTACTTCGTGGTTCACTATTGGGTATTCTGCATTCAGTATAATTTAGAAAAATATGGTTTAAAATCTACAAAAAATCGTAAATTTAAATGAAAACAAAACAAATGGTGTTTAAATCATCATAATAAAATCATGAAGACCGAAGTAAAGTCGCAAAAAATGATACAAACAACCACTATAGGTAGCTACTCATCTATTTCTCATGAAATTCTCGTCGACCGTGGTCTCTCGAGCAAACTTTTTTCTTATATAGCATCCTGATACAAAGTCCACCTTGGATCCTCTCACTCTCTATCAGAGCTCAAATCATTAAGGTGATCATGTGAATATTGGTGTCGTAACATGTCCAACGTCACCTTTCGCATGATCAAACATTCTTTGGTTATTTTATGCATGTGTTCAAAGAAAAAAGTATGACAATAAGGCAACCGATGAGTTAACTACAAGCTACACATGCATGTATGGTTTGCAATATTAACCGTTTGCCTAGATTTTTTCTCTTTCTTTGCGCTTGATTGGAAAATTTCCCCACGTAATATTTTTTCATCCTAGTTATGCTCGCAATGACGTCGTCCCTTATATTGTTGTATATTGTATCATGTCAAAGTTCGCGCGATGAATATATAATAGTTAAACAATGTCAAAATAATTTAGCATAATACAAACATATAATCATAAGATAGATTTGGAAATTTACCTCCAGCTTTTTATTCATATTATCTATGTCAACACACCTACTAATAAAAGTCTCAGTAATAGATAGAAGATAGATTCAACGTATGTTTTGCTAATATGCCCACTAAAATTTACATACTTTGCCAAAATGCCCATGTGTTAGATAATTATATACAAATTTTACTTTTGCAGATTTAAAAAATGTAAATATATAATATTTATATTAATAACTTATTTTATTTATAATATTTATAAAAAAACTCCAACTTTTTCTCAAATTCTTCTTTTGTTGCTAACTTTGTAATATCAATATTCAATAATTATATTTAAAATATGGGTGGTTGTCATGTTGCTTATATAGTAAGTTTTCTCATATTGCTTTTAAGTTTGAATAACTAAATTGAAATTTTAAGTAGTATTATAATTCAACCCTATAAAATTAATAAAATAAGCTATTAATATAAAGATTACGTTTTTACATATTTTAAATTCTCTAACTTATCTAATGCATGGACATTTTGGCAAATTAGGCAAAATGTCATCACTCAACAAATACTGCATTGGCCACGGTCTTGGCATAGAGAAATTCTCTCTCATTATACCATTATTTTATTATTAATTTAAATAATTTTAATTTAAATTATTTTATAAATTTATTTTATAAATCTAATTTATTAATATTATCAAAAAAAGTATTATAAAAAATGATAAATAAATATTATTATCATAGAACATCGAAAAAAATACGATTAAACAACAAAATTTAAATTAATACGAAATAATATATTACATAATATTTTAATATAACATCGAATATATATATTTATGATATAGCTAAATATTTAATTAGAGAAATACGATTGAAATACATATCATTAATTTTATTTAGAATGATGTGGATGAAAAAGAATGAAAAAAATTATGTAGATAAGAGATAAAATGATATGTATAAGAGAAGTTTGATGTTGACGGGTATCCATGATCACAGATGGAGATTGTCTAATCCAAATGCAATAGGAAGAATGTGACATCATTTATCTTTAGTAACGGCAATAAGAAATTTGTGCTTGTACCTGTTTAATAGCACGTAAGTTATATAAAATATTAGGTGTCTTAAAATTAAAGGACTATTACCTTACATATAAATGAGTGTATCAACTGAAATAATAGTTGACAATGTCTATAGGCTTCAATAGCAATGTTGAAGGTTCAAAAATTGCTCTTGATAATCTTGTGATTATTGTGCATATTAGTATCATAAATATCCCACTCACCAATTTTCCATGGGTTACGATTTTGCAATCTACCTATAAGTTTGGGTGTCTTTTTCATCGAGGATTCCTATGAACCATGGATAACTTCGAACGCAGGCTAGACACTATAATATGCATTGTCATGCTTTACAAGAAAACCATACTTTACTTTTATGTGATCTCATGTCGACTTCACATGCGTATAATTAACATAGAGGAAACATGCAAATTAAGTTACCTTAATTTGAAAGTAAAGTGTACATTAAAAAAAATTCAGTAATGTTCTCCCATATGTAAGGTATTATCTCATTAACAATAAAACTAATAGACATGTTTTTGTGATACACTCTAATGTTATCTACGTTGCATGTATACTGGCGATAAGTGTTACCAACTTGTCAAATGTGATTAACATTACCTTAACATCTTCGAAAATTGAACGTACACCCAGATTCTTGGCTGAAATAACATTTCAATAATAACAACTTGGGTGTATTATCATCCACAAGAAACTGGTATTTGTGGCATATGTGCTAGTGTCGAATATAATAGTACATTTCTTCATTATCTTTAAAAGTCAATCGAACACTCAATTTCAATTCTCGCATATTATACGATGTATATTCCATCCTACGATTACCCACAACAAATTTCAGGTTGTATATTCAATTTCAATTTCATCTTACCACCTTCGGGAAAAAAATGTGCCAAAAGCTCTGCCGAAAACTCTATCATACGTTTAGCGAGTGATGTGGCTTCGATAACCCGACGAATAAGAATCTTTTCTGATTCTTCAATCGGCTTCTCAGTTTCGCCCATCGAAAAATTCAGGTTCGAGTTCCGAATCTCCATCTGATGAATCATCATCATATGAAATCGACCCCTCATCCACTCGGATCTGATGTAGATAGGTCACCATAAAAATCATCATGATACATTTATTTCATTTTGTGTATACAAAAAATATAAAACAAATTAGTAAAAATAAATTAATATTGACAATCTATTTCAATCAATTTTAAATTGTACAAACAAATTATTATCAAACTATGAATATATGCCATTTAATGTTTTCAAAGTATTATTTTAAATGCTACATAATTTCAAAAAAAATTAACCAATAATAACTTTAAAATATTAATATTAAATGTTTCATATATTTTAATCATAAATATTAATTATTTCTATTTTGTATGCATTAGTCTACAAATTTCAAAAAATAAATATCAACTAATTTTTTTATTACTTTTAAATAGTCATATGTTTATATTAAATGTTATACTTTTTTACAAATGTTTTATTATTTGTTATTTCGAAAATAATAAATATTTCAATTACATTATTTTTTTAATATTAAATATTCAGTATTTTCTATTTTATATGGTAATTCTATAAATATAAACTCTATACTATATTTACAAAATTATATTTGTGAAGAAAAAAAATTTCTAATACAAAAATAATAATATTTTTAAATTTCTTTTCTTCATGAGAATAATTCTACAAATGGTTTTATTCAAAAATTTTAAATTTTCGTATGATAATTATTAAAGATTTATATACTTAGAAAAATATTTACAATTTAATAATACATACATTTTTTAAAGACATTGTTATCAACTTATTTTTAACAATATTAACCTTTAAAATTTAAATACTTCACTTACAAAAAATAAGACTTCCAGAACCAAAAAGGCATATATCGATACCTAGGAAAATATGATGAATAATATTTCGCTATCCATATTGAAAATAAGATTACCTTTACAAATTTACGATTTCAATAATTGATTTTATCCGACCATGCGACGGGAATTAGATAGAGAAATGAGAAGTCAATGAAAGCAACAACAGTATCGGTTAAGACAACGGAAGTAGTAGTAGAAACTTGTTTCTGGGGTGAAAAATAAGAGGACTGAAGAAGAATATGTTGCAACTTGTAGTTACCAAATATAACACATTGAATTTGATGTGTCAGATTTTTTAACTAATAGTTGTCAATACTGACCATCATATTCAGTATGTCAGATTTTTTAACTAATAGTTGTTAATACTGACCATCATATTCAGTATGTCAGATTTCTCAATTAGGGCGATATAAAATTTTTTTTACGCGGGTAACAGTGTCAAGTTTCCTCTAATTCATAAATATCACTGCTTTTTCACACATTTTCAAAATACCACTGGCATATTTAGACTTTATATTTATAGCCCCTCAATTCATAAAGCAAAATTGGAAAGATGATGAAGAAGAAAAAGTTCAATCCTTGCTCCCTTTTTCATTCGAGGAAGTATTGAAGAAACATAAATAGGTAAAATGTTTATATATTTTTAATAATATTTATAAATTCAATATATCACAATAATGTATAAAAATAGAATATTATTAATTAAGAAATAATATTTGTTTGTAATTTATAAGCACATCATAAAATCATAAAATCATAAAACACATTTAAAAGTTTAAGTTTTAGATTTTATTTCTAATTCTACATAGGTTTTTTTCATTAATATTGAATATAATATATATATTTAAATATTTTTAAAACATGATCATATTTGATATCATTACAAAATTCGATATATTGAATTAAATTGGTCTACTTTATTAAGTTTTGAATTTATTAATTTTATATATTTGATTTTATAATTTTTTAGGAGTAATATGTAATATACATATTATTTTATTAACAAATCATTTATAAAATCATAAATTATATTTACCGAAAAGTGGTGTAAATAATAGGAGATACAAAGATAAACAAATTTGTGTTAGTGGTAAAATTTACTAAAGTAAAATTTTGCCAGACGATAGAAGCTCACTTTTGGCAACTAAAAGTTGAGAAAACGTATTTTTCATGTACTAGTTTTGAAGTACATAAAATAGAAAATGGGTAAAAAAATGGGTAGAAGTGCATTTACCCTCCACTTCCTCCCTCTCTTAGAGTTTCCTTCCCCGTCTACTCTCCTTTTTTTCATTATACTTCCTCCCATTCTCCTCTTCAAATCTCGCTCCCATTTCAATTGTCGTGACATATATCGTCGGAAATGAGTTGCCTGTGATTTTTACGCCCGGTTAACGACCGAGTGCTTCACCTATCACCCGATCTCGGCGTAGTACTGATGGTATGGAAACTGTTGTCGTGATTCTTTTACTGACATTTTGTGTTTGAATTAATCTTGGTCCGGATAGGATGTTGCCTCTGTTAATTGCGATGAACCATGAATTTTGGTGTAGGATTAGGAAGCTACAGAATCCGCTTTTGTTATAGATTTACACTCGCTGCGATCCTAAAATTTTAATCGAGCGAAATTACAATCTTTTTTGTTAAATTTCTAAAGTGGGTCAATTTATGTGGGGAACGTATAAGAGGGAGTAGACCAAACGGTAAAAGAATGGAACAATTCAATTACTATGGTCTACATTTCCTCTTATAAATCAATCCACACCACTTTCGACTTTCGATGTGTGACAATAACCACTATTTTAACACACCCTCTTAAGTCCAACCACCTGATAAGTTGGGATTGACAATTCAAATCGGTGGATTACCAATCGATCAATTTCATTAAACCGGACTAACCCCCGACAAGGTCACCCAGGATTTTTCCAAACCCTCTCTAATATCATGTTAAATTTCTAGAATTGGGTCAATTTATATGGGGAGTGTGCTCGGATGTAACATATAAGAGGGAGGAGACCACACCACTTGAACAAGTCAATTACGAGGAACTTAAAGAAGTTTGAAAAGAATATAACCAAGAGTGGCTCTAGTAGAAATTCAATATTCAATGGACCGGAAGAGTATTTAACCTAACTCAGTCCATAAGATAAGTTACATTGAAAAGACTTGGGCCAATCATTTTCAATGTGATTCACTTCTCGCTACACCGACACTCTCCCGACCCATTACTTTAGTTTCAGTCACATTACATTTCAATCTAGGGTTCCATCTCCTGCATTTCTTGCTTCTTTTCCAATCATATGTGATTCCGTTGACAGAATATTCATCCAAAAACAATGTCTTACACGTGCATTCCTCGTTCCCATAGGCAGATTTTCGTTGTAAGTAGAATCGTTTGAGAGGTTTAATCTTCATGGGTCGATTTCTGTATGAATAGACTGAATTTTTGTTTTTTTTCTCTTTTTGCGTTGAATAACTTCGTTGCTAGTAGAACTGAGTGAATTGCTGATTTATTGAGTATATTGATGACCACTGGTGGATATTTTTTCCTTTTCCTTAGGTGGTTTATTTGATTCATAGAGTTATGTTACTTGGTGGTTGTTCTTGAGATCTAAACATCATTTTTTGATTCTCTTCAAAATTCTTTAAGATTATCAGGATGGTTCATCTATCTTTAGATGGTAATGCATACTTTAGAGCCTACATTCTTGGTGTTCTCTTTGATTTTCAACTAAATATATTGGAATTAGTTTTGATACTGATTTAAAATTTCCACGTATTGCCTCTGTTGTAGTGAGAATTTTTTTTTGTGGGGTTTTTTTGATGTTGATGCTCTTTTTATCTTCTTGGGTTGTTGGTAAACTGTTTCTTATTTTATGTCAAAATTGCAGTTTTCATTCGTCTATGAACTTTATAAGTTTTTTATTTTTCAGATGATATTAGATTTATTTTAGTTTTATTTTTTTTCTAAATTTTAGATACGTTTTACTTATGCAATGAAAAGTTATTTGTCTCATTGATTGCTTGATGAGGAGAAAATTTATGTACTGTGATCTCTGATTTGTATTATTGTTACCTTTTTATAGGCAGCAAAGCAGCTAATAACCAGGGCAGAATGGGAGAAAAAGCTTAATGATGTTAAAGTTCGAAAGGAGGATATGAATAAATTGGTGATGAATTTTCTAGTTACGGAGGGTTATGTGGACGCTGCTGAAAAATTCCGACTCGAATCTGGGACAGAGCGTATCCTTGTTGATATTTTTTTTCCGGAATTGTTTATCTTCATGCAAGTTATAGCAGTTTTTTTCATGATAACAAAAATCCTTAAAAGTGAAATCAGCGGATATCGACCTTGCAACTATAACGGATCGTATGAAGGTTAAGAAGGCAGTACAAGATGGAAATGTGGAAGATGCTATTGACAAAGTTAACGATTTGAATCCTGAGGTACAATTGTAATTTGGAAGATGCTATTGGCAAGTTTATCTCCTCAAATGTTGCATTCTTCTTTGTGCTAATATAGTATGTCATGATATCCGTGGACTCTGCTGTGAAAACACTCATGTTGTTGTATCTCGGTATTCCTTCATATTTTAATGTTTTTGGATGCAGATACTGGACACAAACCCCCAACTCTTTTTCCATCTCCAACAGCAACGATTAATTGAGTTGATTCGGAAAGGAAAGGTTGAAGAAGCCTTGGAGTTTGCTCAAGAAGAACTTGCCCCAAGGGGGGAGGAAAACGTGAGTTTTCATATGCATCATTAAGTTGTTGTTTTCAGACATTTATCACTGTTTACGCTGTTTCAAGACCCTACGTTTATGTATGCACAATTTTAGCAAAGCTTTTTGGAAGAACTGGAGAGGACAGTTGCGCTGCTTGCTTTCGAAGATATTGCTAACTCCCCTGTGAGTGATTTACTTGACATGTCCCAACGCCTCAAGACTGCGAGTGAGGTGAATGCAGCAATCCTTACTAGTCAGAGCCATGAAAAAGGTATGTCTTGAGATTTTATAAGAAATGATCCAGGCTAGTTCTGTGCTCTATGTGATTGAGTTTAGCACCACTGCAGTTTCCTCCTCACAGACACTTTGCTTTGCATTTATGTTGCATCAAGTATGTGTACTCTTATGAGCTATGTCAAATTTACATCATTGATATTTCATATGCCCGCTTTCTATGTATTCCTTAACTTACTGAAGCCCGTGGATTACACCTATTTCTGCGAACTCGATATAAATTTTCTTCCACTTGACACTTGCTGAGTTAGATTTCATAGTTATTCTTCTTCTTTGTTTTTGCTGCAGATCCGAAGCTTCCAAGCTTACTGAAAATTCTGGTGTTGATTCAAAACCAACTTGATGAGAAGGCGATTTACCCTCGAATCAACGATTTTTCAACGGCAGCTCTTGAAGAACGTACAGTCTGAAACGTCCAAACATGAACAATGAGATTGCCAAGTTATTGGAATTGGGAAGTTTATTATATGTGTGTTGTGGATGTACAATTCTTGATTGATGTTGTGCTGAGAAGTTGAACTACCCATTTGTCAAATGGATTCTTCATAATAGAGAAGTGGTTTACTATGCGTGACGACTCTTCAATTTTTCACTTTCAACTGCATAGGACAAAATCGAACTCTTGACTCGTTTCGATGTTTGTTACAAAACGATAGCGTCTTGATTTCTTTGTTAATTCTTGATGGTTGATGCTTTCACTACTAATCAATTTACTTGTGAATTTGGTGATAGACCATAAAGTGTTGTTTTTGGGAAATTGTAGAATTGATGAGTTATACTTATTTTTATATGTTAAATTTTTTTTATATAGAAATATTTATAATTTTAAATTGAAGTTTATGAAACTAGAAAACATTCAACAAATTAGAGTTTATAAAACCTTTAAATTCTAATAATCATTTTTATATTTTACTTTTATTTATATTGTTTTATTTAATAATTTGAGTTAACTTAAAAATCTAACTTACATTCTTGTCAAGTCACCGATCTAACAAGTGGGTGCTGCATACGTGGTATCATATTAGTTGTCACCGACACAACTTGTCAAATCTGCCAAGGCTTGTTTTGTCATATCTAGCTCATTATTAAACTGTCCCAACACAATTTTAAAGTATTGCAAGTGTAAAAAGACTTGTCATAAACATTTCAAACTTAAGAAACAAATAATGAACCATGTACATCTAAGTATAACATGAAACCTGATACTGTAGTAAAATGGACATGAATTTTGATGAGAACAAACAAACCAGAGATACTTCTTCCAAAAGAATCATGGAAAGGGAAGCTACTTCTAAATGAATCCAACATGCATTTTAATGTGACAACACACGAAGCTAATCCAAAAAATTCTTAAGCTGCCGGGGTTACCCAAAAAATTCTTAAGCCCAGCCAATACATTTCTTTCCTTTCATGTTGTATGCAGCGCTGTCTTTGTGAAGAATGAACGAAAACTATGGTGATATGGTCAATCTACGTCCACGAATATCTGAAGTAGTAGCATGAACCGTACAAGTATCACGAAAAAGACAAAGAAATGAGCAATTTCATATACAAGCATAAATTTTGCAGGGAATGCAGATAAGCTTACCTCCAGTTCCAGTAGGGAGTCATAAGTTTTCTTCTCTATTGTGTCAAAAACTGTAAGGCCACTGATTTTCTGAATCCCGGGCTTTGTAGCAATGAGATTCTACAAGCACACAGTCATTTACAAAAGGAAAAAGCGAAGCAAGAACAAGAAAATCGGAATTTGACATGATATTTAAAGCTGACCAGCTGAAACTTCAATGAACTTAATGCTTGCACCTCTCCAAGAGTCTGCATGAAATTTTCAGTCTTAAAAAAGCATTAAATTATACGGGAAACATTAATGCTCGAGAGACACACCGATGATTTTGGAGTGTTCGTGCATCAAATATAGTTAAGTAATTTCAGATATCTCACCATAGACTGAAAACCATTGATTACTACGGCCTTCCCATCAAGTGAATCATCAGTTTCTGAAAACCACACCTCAAAAGGCCCCAACACTCGGTCAGTCAAATTTAGAAGATCCAATTTAACCTAAAGAATGTTGGTAATACATTAAGGTTATGTTCTATAAGCATTTTGAAAATTAGAATGCAATCTGAGAATGTGTTTTCATAATACGATTATAGATCAAGAATGCATTGAATGTTATGTAATGGATAAATTTAATTGCAGAACAAGAATAATGTTCTGTATAAAATTGGATTTATCCAAGTTAGACTCATCGTCGCTAGCATCTACATGACGAAAGAAATTATGTGTAGTTATGGTTGCACGTTAAAGATACTTGAGAATAGAGAACTTACAAATATATTGAACGACGTTGTAAATATGAGATTGTTAACTTACAAAAAATATGGTTTTTGGTGAATATATTTATAATTTAAATAACGAGTATGCATTTTGATTTCCAAATCCAACCTCCTACATCATTCTGGATTCAAAGAACAATTTGAAAATACATTCTCTTTACAATCAGAATATAAATGCTCAAAAACTACAATAATGCTCTAACATCAAAATACATTTTGAGAATGCAGGCAGAACATAACCCAAGGTCAATTTAAGAAAATGCAAACTCTGATCGGTCATTAACAGCCAGTAGAACATTAATAGGGATCAAATTATGTTAAATTTACGCCACTAGTAAAAAAACAATGTAAAGAAATTTTGCTTATACTAATGCATTTTATTTTGGTAATGGGTTTGAAAATTACCATGAAAGGAATCTCGAGGACAATTACAGGTGGTATCTCCAGTGTCTGGAGTTCAATTTCCTTGCGGGTAATGGGCTGTAATAGGGACAAATTAAAGCAAGTAATATGGAGAAAAGATTCAAAACCGTAGATGGAGATCAAATATGCAAGCCCTTTTACAAACAGAATGCATGAATACATTATCTTTCTAGAGGAAAACTACGCTTTTCGTTGCACCGTCATGCTTTAGCGAGAATAACTATGAGTTGGGACACAAAACATATCATTTCGAACCATTTCATCCGTTTCTTTCGAAAAGAACATCGAAATGATATGTTTTGTGACCCACAACTCATACTTGTACAACAAGTTATTCTCGCTAAAGCATGACGGTGCTTATAGTTTTTAAGAATAAGTAAATAAAACAGGCTTCCCTAATCGAGCATTTTTAAATGGCTGTTACATACTAGAACTGTGAAAATCAAACAGGAATTGAATTAAAATTGGACTAGAGATGAAAACTTACATTACCGAGTATCTGCTGTGTTTGCAAGCGACCAGGCTCACCCAAATTTGTTCTCCAGGTGATCTGAAGCTTACCGAGAACGTTACTTCCCCCAATTTTTGACTGTAAATTCTCAGGTGACAACAGTTTTAACTGATAAATGTAATTGTATATTCCTTCCCCAGACCTGATGAGAATAGGTTCCTCAAATGTTTCTCTGTCAATCCAAAAATAATACGAATGATGAACATCAATACAGCATTGAATTAATAAGAAGTTCTTCAAAAATCGTTACAAGTCAGCAATAAATAAAATTTCAAATGGATGAATGATGACAGTAAAAAAATACCCCATCAGTAAATTCTTCTCAGGGGAATGATCAGTGATTTTCAGCATTGTTGCACTCCATTGCTGAGTTGGCTCAAATTCAACTTGGTCCAAGAAAAGATTACACTTTGTATGATTTTCTATACAAGCCTCCAAAAAGGTTGTATCCTGAGAAGAATGACTCGGCCATAATTATATGTAAAAGTGCAACAGCAGTTAAACAAGATAAATTCACTCTACCAGTAAGGAACTGCACACTGCTATTCTTAATAAAGGTGGTCATACAGGCTGTGAGATATTACACGGGATTTCAAACTAACATAAGGGTGTTTAGTTTTTCTTATTGTTATTTATTTAAGTTTGAAATCTCAATAAGCCAACTTGGGAACTGCTGTGTTATGCTCACCATTACATACTTAAATCTCGATAAGCCAAAATTCATCTTATTGCGATACCTAATGGCTATAAATATATCCCAGTCTCTATGAGGCCTTTGGGAGTTCTTGGAAGTTTTGAGTATCCCTCTCTATCTTGGAAATCCAGAAAATATTATAGCCAGGAGCTCCAAAAGACCTCATAGAGAATAGGCTCATTATAATATCTCATTAAAATTGCGTGTGTAAAATAGGAAATAGAATTTTAAATACTAGTTGTTTTAAGCACTAACACTTTCCAATACCCTTAATTTTTCTAATCCTTTCAGTTTCCATGTATCACAATTACCTCCAAGCAAGACACCCCAGTTAAGAACATGAATGGATAAATCAATCTAAACATCCAAAACATGGGAAATTAACACTTTTACCATACATGACCTTAATATCACGATGTAGAAACCATTTTAAACATGCACAACTATAGATATTTGCAAACTTACACATAATGGAACCATAACCCCATCTCAACATACCTTAATGCTGCGAACCTGCACAAGGACACAAAAATAGCAATATATAAGGTCTGAAGAAGGAGACAACAAGTAAAAAAGTGCATAAAAAACACATTTCCCTACATAATTTTTTGAATAATTTAGTAGACTCGCATAGAGAAAAGGGCATAAAAATGTGACAAGGACTACCTTAGTCTTAACAGATAGTGGGTTAGAAACAATAAACTTGAAGAACTGAGGAAGATATTTCCTTTCTCCATCACCATCAGAGTAAAGTGCTGTGCACACCAAGCTGAAAAACAATTAACCATCATCTAACAGTGTTGTGCTTATCAATCCAAATAAGAATGAAGGTGTGCAAATTGGTCCGAGGGATTTAAGTTGCATCATTGACTGATTTAACTAAAACAAAAGGTGTTCAAGTAACCAGTTTGTGAAAAAAATAAAGTAATCAGATTAGTTATTAAAAAAAGAATCATATCTTTAGCATCCGATTTTTGTGAAAGGTTAGTCTGGCCGTGGTTGAACCACTGATATGATTCCTGATTTTTGAATGTGAAATTAGCTTACGTGTGTGCACCAAGTTCTTTCACATCATGGTCAACAATAAAATCATAACGTCCACCAGCACGTATCGACTCTACGGGTGATTTTGACGTATCCAGAAGCAGTATCCTCTGTCTTTCTGTTTGAATTTCCGCCTGTATAGAGTCAGAATATAGTTACAAAAGTAAAGGAAATGAAGATCTTATAAAATGCTTAAAGACTGCTGTGACATGAAAATGAACGCTACCTTAATTACAATATCCCGAACCTCAAAATTGGAGCTATTGTTGATACTTATGTAACTACTAAATGTCTCTCCCAGATATATCGCCCTAATACAGCAAGACAAAGCCAAATAAACTAAATAAATAAATAAACAACCAAACTAATACTCGTTTCAATAATTCAACAGATAAAAGGGCGTCAATAACGCTTTAACATGGAATCAAACAAATGCCCAAAACATTATAAAGATAACCGAAGTGCAAGCCATCTTATCTGAATACCCAAATGACTGAGGGAGGATGAGGAGGCCGGAAAGTCCTAGAGAGTCACTGGGATGCTGAAGAAGAAATCTATTACGATAACTGAGATCCGAGGGATCAGCCGTTGATTGGCTTCCAAGAAGGCGAGGAAGATTTGAAGCAGCAAATGGATCATCGAAGAGGTCCTCCCCGAAGAGAAGGTCGCAAGGGTCGAATTTCAATGGCGATGATTCAACGTGTAGCGTAGGACGGCATAAACGCATCACTCTAAATGCGAGCGAGTGCAACGTCTGTGCTCCGCCACCGCCGCTCATCCCTCGCTGCTATCGTACGCCAGCAGCAACGAACACAGGCGCTGTGACAGTGGTGAGACGTCGTTTTTTAAAATTGAGGACGTGAACACTTAAAAACGCTAGGAAGTGGGGACAGAGTCTCAATTATAAGTACGATTTAAAAATATATATCATATTCTATAAATATATGAAATATATAGTAAAATTATAAAGTAAAAATAATTTTAAAATATAATATATATAATAATAATAATAATAATAATGTATATGAGTATTATAGGTAGGATATGACAATAAGTGTCTTGTAAAAACAAGAACTTTAAAAAAACGGAGTAAAAAAACAGAGTATCCATAAACTCTAGTTTGTAATTAATTCACAATTTTTAAAGAAGTTTGATAATATTATGGTATCATTTAGGGGTGGTTAAAAACTTTACAATACCGAATACCATACCGAAATTTTGTTATTTCGGTATTTGAGTTTTGGTATTCGGTTGGATACTTAATTTTATGAAATTATTAAATTTGATAAAAAGAATAAAAATTCGGTATATACCGAATACCAAATTTTTTATAGAATATTTATATATATTAAAATTTTTAAATGTACAATGGGTATTTCAATTACTGATATCGAAATTTGATATATTGATATATTGGAAAATCATTAGTATGAGGTTTCTCATACTCGTGCAAATGACTTGTGATATTATTGTCATGTCAATATTTACAATTGTTTCTGAATGTGCATTTATCATTAGTAAAAATTTTAAGTATTTTTATTTAATAGTTATTTTGGTGGTATAATCTTATATTTGTTTGATATTTTGATATCTAATAAGAGGACGAGTTTTTGATTCTTATAAAAGTTTTTAAGTTTAGTGTGGAAACACTTATATAAACTCAAGATTGTCTTCGTGGTACATTATAATGATATTGAAGAAGATCAATACGAGAAATATAAGTTTGAGAATTGTGCTTTAAATTTTGGTACCAATAGTGAAATACCGAAATTATTTGAGTATTTCGGTTCGATACCAAAAAAATATTCGATTGGAATCGATATTTGATTTTGTTGATAATTTGGTATTCGATATTTCAATATTTTGTTTGAGTTTTGTATTCGGTACCGAATGCTCACCCCTATTATCAATATTTTTTGGATAAAAATACTAATATATTAAAAATAATAACATAATCATTATTAAAAATAATAATAAATTACTTATTTTTAAAATTTAATTATTATTCAAATTTTTATATATGTTTTAGTAGCATTAATGAATCTTGGTTTTTTAGCAATATATCAAAATTTTGCTTTTATTTTGAGTATATTAAAAAATCACGATTTTAAACTCTTAGCTTATCTCACCATTATTTTAATCGATTAAACAAACAAAACGATTGAGATTTGAGATGTTTGGTAAGGAGGGGTAAGTTAATTCCATTACTTTAAAACTTAGAAGTTTGTTTTTGATTATTTTGATAAAATAATTATTTGAATATTTATATGGGTATATTTATTAAAATATTTACAATATATTTCAAATAAATTTGTATACATATTACATAACCATTTTATCACTTAAAGAAACATGAATTATAATTATATTAAAATTTAATAAGAGTTTGCATCTTAAATATAAATAATTTGAATAATATATTTGACATTTATATAATTACGGTAATATGTAGTAATGAGACGAACATAGAAAATTAAATTGTGTGCACTGTATTGACTACCATAATATCTGATGAAACCCTCGGAATCTGGTACATCGAACCTGATCAGGGCCAAGTTTAGCCAAGACAGTCCAAATCACATAAGCCGAACTTGGAGACCCAAAACCAGCTCACGTGAATGGACGGCCCAGCCTGGCCAGTCGGGCTCGACCGCCCGCTCTCTACAATCGGTCCCGATCGATGAAGTCATGCTTTCTCCCCCTCGCCAGGACCGATCGGTCCACATCTCACAGGCCATGCTTCGGGCCATCTGCATTCCTCAACGTGCGACAACAACCTCTGACAATCCTGTCAGAGGCAGATCCGGCGGAGTCACATGAGCCTCCCTTAGTCTGGGGATAGCCGGCTAGTAGCGCCTAAAGGCCTAGCGTTGTGTAGTCCTATGAAGTCATACTCGGCGGCTGTCCCGCCTGACACGGCCGACCTAGCTGCAGAGGACATGGAAGATTTGATGCTCCCTTTTTCCGAAGAGATCTGGGCGGCAGTTCCCGATCGATACTACCGCAACCCCGAAGGGTTGCCGATATTTCGAGGCGACGGTGATCCGATCGATCACTTTGCGGACTTCGAGCTGAGGATGGGGACCGTTTGGGCCTCTAACTCATTGAAGTGCCGCATCTTCGCGGCAGGGTTATAGGGTGATGCCAGGACCTAGTTCAAGAACTTACCGGCCCGATCCATACAGTCGTATGGCGGATTCATCCTAGCTTTCTCGGAGCAGTTTGCTCCAAATGTAGAACCACCTCGAAGTTGAAATACATCCCGTCAAGGATGAGTCTCCGCTCTTTTATGGAGAAGTTCAATAGAACCGCTCGGGGTATCAAGTTGGAGCTCCGAGATAAAATTGACATCTTACAACAAGTCCTAGGACCGTTCCGCCTTTCGGCCAGCCTTGTGAAGAGCCCACCGTCCACCTTGGGAAAGCTCCTTCAGAAAATAAACAAGTATATCAAGGTGGATGAAGCGTTGGAAGCGGGATATCGAAAGCCTAGCGGGAATTCTGATCCTGTAAGCGATCATAGGGTATCTTACCCTAAGAAGCAGCCACGGGAAGTAGCGGCTGTGGCTGAGAAGAATGTCCCCCCAAAAAAGGAGGACAATCGGGTTAATTGCGAGTTGCATCACAACTGTGATCACCTGACGCTGAAATACCCGCTACTGCGAGAGACGATAGCGGCAATGAATAAGGAGAAGCCCGATTATAATGATCATAGGGGCAAGCGAGCGGAGTCTCCCAAAAACTAGCCATCAAGGTGACGATCGTCACAGGCCGAGGGGGAGAGATAATCGGGGCCAGCCCCGACACTACAATGATCGGACAGGGGACCGATGGTCCCCCCAACCCGAACAAGATAGAGGCCAGCACGGTCAAGAAAACCGTGGCCAGGGCCGAAGGAGGAGATGGCGGGGCCGTGGCGGCAGAGCCCCGCGAAACGAAGGTGGAAGGCGGGAGCAGCCAGCTCCCTCACCTGCTGAAGTAAGCACCCAACCTCCCCCGAATGAGGAGGTGTCTAGGGAAAGAGAGGTCGTCGGAGATATTTATGTTATCTCCGGCGGAATAAGAATAAATGAGTCGGTCAGGGACCGAAAGAGAGCAACGCGTGAGGATTTTCCCGAAAGCTCTGAATCTGGGGCGATAGTCAAATATGAATCGGCTGAACGGTCCTCTATCTTCGAGGGCGATATCACCTTCACCGCAACCGATCGAGAAGGGGTTACCGATCCATGTGATGATCCCCTCATCATCACTGGAATCATCGCCGACCAACGGGTCCATAGGATTTTGGTGGACACCAGGGCTTCATGCAATCTAATGAAGCGTGAAGTGGCTGAGATGCTGGGAGTCGCGGCTCATGATCTCCCTATTGCCAACATAACCCTTTGGGCATTCGACCAAAGGAGTGTCATCCCATGCGGAAAAATTCTTTTCCCGGTCACTTTCGGGGAGCCAGGTAGGGACCGATCGGAAACCCTGGAGTTCATAGTCGTTGAAGTCGATCTGGCTTACAACGCCATTATTGGGCGAACATGCCTCAGTAAGTTTGAGGAGGTCTTTTCTACATACCACATGATGCTCAAGTTCCCCTCCACTCATGGAGTGATTTCTATCAAGGGGAACCAGAAAATAGCAAGACAGTGTTACATGAGCTCGTGCCGAACCTTGGCACCAATAAAGAGAGCTCGGGTGGATCTGCTCGAAGAGCCCCCGCACCCGAGGCAGGCCATGGAACCCGTTGGGTTCAAGATGATCATCTTGGTTGAGGATGACTCAACCAAGACAACTCGCATCGGGGCACATTTGGCCCCTACCTTCGAAGAAGAGCTGGTCCGCTTGCTGAAAAGCAATGTGGACATATTCGCTTGGACCCCAGATGATTTGCCGGGGATTGACCGATCCGAGAGTGAGCATCGGATCAACACTGAGCCCGGAACCAAGCCTATTAGGCAAAAGAGGAGACGCTACTCTCTCGAGAAGATTGAGATCATTCGGGCCGAGGTAGACAAGTTACTGCGGTCGGGTTTCATTAGGGAGATTCACTACACTGAATGGGTTGCGAACCCAGTGGTGGTCTCCAAGGCAGATGGGAAGTGGAGGATGTGCATTGATTTTACCGACGTCAACAAGAGTTGTGAGTCGGATCCTTTCCCACTGTCGCATATTGACCGATTGGTGGATGTTGTAGCTGGCAGCACAATGATGAGTACTATGGACGCTTACTGCGGGTATCATGAGATCTTTCTTGCTAAGGAAGATCAGAAAAAGTCATCATTCATGACGGAAGACGACGTGTATTGCTATGAGGTTATGCCTTTCGGCTTGAAGAATGCTGGAGCAACATACCAGAGGTTGGTCAACAAGATCTATAGGGATTTGATAGGCCACGTTATGGAAGTGTATGTTGATGATATGATTGTTAAGTCCATGAATGATGAAGACCATATTCCTTATTTGTCTCGTTGTTTCGAAGTATGCCGTAAATATAAGCTCAAATTAAATCCGAACAAGTGTTGCTTCGGGATTCGAAGTGGCAAGTTCCTTGGATATTACGTTTCTGAGAAATTCATAGAGGTTAATCCTGAGAAAGTCCAGGCGATTATTGACATGGAACCTCTGAGAAACAAGTGAGAATTTCAGAGGCTGACTGGCCGATTGGCAGTGCTAAGCAGGTTTATCTCTAGGTCCACGGATCGGGCTCTACCTTTTTTCAGGGTATTAAGAAAAGCCAGCCATCTTGGCTGGACCAAAGAGTGCGATCGGACATTCTCCGATCTGAGCACTCCTCCTGTGATGGTGAGCCTGACTTGCCATGAACCTTTAGGGTTATATCTGGCCGTATCAGAGGCCGCAGTCAGCGCAGCTTTGGTAACCATTGAGGAAGACATTCACCAACCTATCTACTACGTGAGTCATTCCCTGGTACCAACCGAAACCAGATACACTACCTTGGAGAAATTCATGCTGGCCTTGCAGAAAGCTATATCCAAGCATAAGCATTATTTTGAAGGCCGAAAGGTTTATGTGTATACTGATCAGCCTCTGAAGGCAGTTTTAAGTCAGGCGGACTCCAATGAGAGGTTGGCCAAGTGGAAAATCAAGATCAACTCTATGTATTTAGAATTCGTTCCCCGAAGAGCGATCAAGGCTCAAGTCCTCGCAGATTTTATGGTCGAGATGACCCGATCAATCATATTACTGAACCAGGAGAACGACCGATGGGTCATTTATGTTGACGAATCAACTTTCGGGGGAAAAGGAGCGGGCATCACCCTTACTACCCTTTAAGGCGACGTTATCCACTCCGCGGTCAAGTTCTTGTTTTCTGGAACGAATAACGTAGTGGAATACGAGGCTGTGCTGTTGGGGATGACCTTAGTCCAAAAGATGGGAGTTGCTAAATGTCCTCAGACTCCAAGTTGGTTGTGGAGCAATTCGCAGAACGATTTGAAACACATGAACCAACCATGAAGCTATACCATGCAAATGCCCTGAAGATGTCAAGAAAGTTCCGTGAATTCTCACTTGATCATGTGCTTAGAGAACAAAATAAGGTGGCCGACGCATTGGCCAGACTGGCTGCAGGCCTACCGGACATTGGACCAGACACATTATCTGTCCATATTCAGGAACGACTTTTGGTCGAAATTTCTGTGACTGAACAGTCGCTTGAAGAAGTTGGGGCTTTATGCCATGAACTCCAGGACTTGAAAATAAACGTCATTGACTCACCAGGGGAGCCCACATGGATGGACCCTTTTGTCAAGTATCTGACCAATGACCATCTACCTGAAAATGCATCTGAGGCCAGAAAGATTGAGACCCGGGCGAAGCGATATGTGCTAAATGACGGGCGCTTATTCAAGAAGAGTTTTGAAGGACCGCTCTTGCGATGCCTATCCCCTATCGAGGCTGAGACCATCATGATTTATGTTAATGAATGAATATGCGGTATACATTATGGGATCGATCACTATATCATTGCGTTATTAGGGTCGGGTATTTCTGGCCAACGCTCCTCGAGGACACTAAAAAGTACACAAGACGTTGCGCTGCTTGCCAACACCATTCTTCCGTCCCCCAACTGCTAGGAGCATCCCTATCAATGACTTCACTTCCTTGTCCATTTGACAAATGGGAGATTGATATCTTGAGACCGTTTCCTCGATCGGTCCAGCAGCAAAAGTTCTGCATTATGGCGGTTGAATATTATACAAAGTGGATCGAGGCTGAAGCGGTGGCTATTATTTCCGAAAAGGTTGTGAAGCACTTCCTATGGAGAAACATCATAATACACTTTGGAGTACCTCGAGCTTTGGTATCAGATAATGGACTTCAATTCCGCAGTAAAGCCGTTCGGGATCTTTGCGTCAAATTGGGTATTGCTTAGCATTTCTCGTCGGTGGCTCATCCCCAGACTAACGGATTGACGGAGGTATCCAACAAAGTTATCCTGAAGGAATTAAAAACTATGTTGGAAAATTTTGGAGGAAAGTGGTCTGATCACATCTACGAGGTTCTGTGGGCCTACTGGACTACTCCTCGTTCAACGACCCAAAAATCTCCATTTTCTTAGGTATACGGGTCTGAAGCGGTCAGCTCAGTGGAGGTTGCCATACGATCACCTGGAATAACCCAATATGACGAGCATCTGAACAATGAGCGAAGATCCTTAGATTTGAAAATGATTGAAGAGAAAAGGAACGCCATCTATGCGCTCATGTGTGCCTATCAGCGAATAATGGAGCGGGCTCATAACAAACGGGTCTTGCCCAGAGAATTTTCAGAAAGTGACATCGTTCTCAGGAATGTGAGAGTTCAGAGAAACGTTGAGAAACTGGACAGGAACTGGGAAGGGCCCTATCAAGTCCTGAAGAACATAGGGTCTGGGGCTTATAAATTAGAAACTCTGGATGGAAGCGAGATCTCCCGAACCTGGAATGTTATGAACCTAAGGCGATATTTTATATAAAGCATTTGACGTTATTTGGTAATTCTGAACTGTAAAATGTTTCTTATACATGAATAAGTTACAATAGGTGCAATACAAACTATTTCTAGTTAGGTGAGTGACCAATCTTGAAATTGGATTTTCTGAACGAGTTTGGACTAGTGACTATAGCGGTCCATCCATAAGGCTCCCAAGTAGTGTGACCGCTCTGACGAGTCAGTTGCTTCCATGCTTGCTGAGTACTTAGATGGATCGCAAAACTCCCAGAACTCACTACGAACTTAATTTCCCCTTCGATGGCACCCACCACCTCAAAACAACCCTTGCTTCTTTGTGCTTAACCATGAACGAGATAACATGGATAGAGTTAGCGAGTCAAAGTGCAAGCCGAAGCTCGCCATGGGACTGTCCTCAGAACCGGGGCTCATGCTAAGCTTGTCATGAGACTTATAAAGAACAAATGCAACGCTGACAAAGTCATAATGTTTTACAGGGACGGATTTAAGTGTGGTCTGTTGGCGCAGTTAAAATCCCCTAACTTATTAAACCCAGCAAGACTCAAAGTTAACTTGAGAGGACCGTTCGGTCCGGGTTTAGCTTGAACCCCGATCTTATACTTATCAGAAATATTCTATTGAAGAAATGTAGTTTACAAAGCAAATACATAAAGGAATGGACTTGAAAATTAAAGACCTAGTCTTTCTGTCCTCTTCATTGTCTACTTCTCCAGACTTCTCCGCGATCGATGCCTTGAGAACATATACCTTTTTACCCCTCTCTTCAATTATCTCATTGATCGATCTCTCCATCAGGTCAAAGAGAGAATAGTTGGGATCGTTCTCTAGCGGGGGTTCTTCCAGCTCTGGGATCTCACGGAAGCTTCCATCTTTGGTTAGGGGGTCGATCGTCTCCCAACACTCATCTTCGGGATCCAGACCAAATTCGATGATCATTTGGTCCTTCATGTTATCCATATATTGGGAGACGCTCGGTCCATAAATGTTTGCCGCTAAGGCAAACATCAGGGGCGATCGGGCAAAGCCCAGAAGGGCTTCCCGGACCGTCCCCTCAGTTGCTTCCTTGCCCCTAACCAAATCTTCCTTTAATACTTCATTTTCCTCCCTTAATGCATCTTTTTCTTCATGGGACCGAATGAGAAGTATGTTGCTCTCGTCAGATAATTCCTGAATCTGACGCTCCAATTCCAAAACGCGGGCCTTTGCGGAGTTCGCATCTGCTTGGGCCTCTCCCGCCTTAGAAGTAGCTATTGAAAGCTCAGTGCCCGCTCCAAACAGCTCTCCATTCAAGCGGTCCCGATCGGCCCGGATCGATTACAGCTCATGTTGCTTGATCTCGACTTGCCGCTGAGCTAAAGCAAGTCGACTCTCCAGGTCTTTAGAAGCCGAAGAGATGCTTCGACTTAGCTGGACTGCAGCGGCAAGGTCCAGAGCCCTTATATGTGCCTGCAAAAAACAACTTTGATAAAAAACACAGACCCAATCGGGACGACAAGAGTTAAAGATAGCTTACCACGGCTTGGGACTCTAGATAGGATAGCACCAGGCTGGGAAGTGCGCCGTCGATACCGAGCGCGTTTTTTCTGCCCAAAAGCCGGTATTCTTCAAGAGCGGCATCCTTCCATGAAGGGGGAACCCTTTTCGATCCCCGGGCTTTGGAAACGGAGGCTACCATCTCCTGGATAGCCTCTCGAATGGATTCGGGGTTCGACGAGGAAGGGGCCGATCTCTCCCCGATGGTGATCCCTTTCACCGGGATCGGGGTTGCAGGTCTACTCACGACTGACCGCAACCTCTTGTATTTCTTCGGGGCTTCCTCTTCGGAGCCCCGCTTGCTCGTAGACGCAGGGACATGAGGCTTTGACACTCTGTCCCCTAAGCTAGAGGATGGGCGGACATCCTCCACCCGCGTTGACCCCTGCAGCAACAACCGCACGACGTTAAGATCCAGAGGGGAGTTACTCCCGATTCTGTACATAGCGGGAATGCCTAACGAGCGAATTCTTTTAGAAATCACCTCGTCCACCTCATCCATGGATCGGGGTTTAGGCCTCTGGTTACTGAAGCTCCCCGCAGATCGTGAAGACCCAGCAGCGGCGTTGGACTTTGGCTTGGAAGCTTGCAGCCGAGCGTCCTTTTTGGCCTTTGCAGCAGCAGCCAACGCGGCAAGTCGGTTTCCAGACATCGTATCGGTGGAAACTGCAAAACAAAAATAATAAAGATCAGGAGATATGAACTAAAGGAAACCAAGGTCGTACCCGATCCTTCTGACCCCGACGAGTCGGAGCTAGAGAATATGTTTTTCGGGGCAGGGACGCCGGTCCTACATGCTACCCCTATCTCTAGCAGTTTCTTCTCCGAAGTATGTCTATTCGTTTTAGACGCTTTTCAGGAGGAGAAAGCATTGCCAAGGTATTGGCAATATCCTGGCGGGATGGGTTGAACCTGTTTCGGTCCAACCTCCCGTTGTCGGGATGGGAGGTTAAGAAGGTAACCATCAACAGGTCTTCCCTCGGGATGTCTATCCAGACGTAGCAAGATTCTCATTCATGAAGAGAATCTTCCTTGTCAACGATAATACAATCCTTCGTTCGGGTCGCTAGATAATACAACCTGCGACCTCCTAACAATCTTGTTCCCTTGCGGGATTCCACCAGGAATAGGTTGAAAAAATCCTTAAGGGTTGGTTCTACCCCTTGTTTATGGCAGTAAAAAATGAAGTCGATTATGTAGACATAACTGCCCGGAAAAAAGAGTGAAGGTTGGGCAATGAATCTCCCGGAGTACGGCCGCAACAAAAGGATGAAGGGGAAAAGGCAGGCCGAACCTCAGGGAGGCATAGCTAACGGGTATGGCGTTAACCGGGACGTTCATCTCGGCGGGAAGGAAGCAGGGAACGTCTTCCTTCCTCCTCCAGATGGAATAATGGTCAGGGATTGAAAATTTGGCCCGGAATGCTTCGAGGTCCATTTCAGAAATAACTGGATACCTAGCCCTGCGAGGTGCCATGGATGGTTACTTTAAGGTTTGTGAGAGAATTCGAGTTGGAAGACGGTCGAGCAAAATCGCCAGAGAATTCTAGGGCTTGGAGAATTTTTTTCGCAAAGTTACAACGATGGTTGCACAGAGCAGAAATCCCAACTTTTATAGCAACACATTATCCAATCACAGGGCGACACGTCATTACTGCAGGTGGCTGCAGTCTCACAGTCTGTCCCCCCTTTGGAATACAGAAAGACGCTGGCTACTATAGAGCCCAGAATTGCGCTTTTACCCATAACCGTTACGAATTTCAAATTTGAAAATTCACACTCTGAAATTTCTAAGTATAGGATCGGTCCCCAATGATGCCGTTATGATCAGTTCGGGTACCGTCTTCCATTGGTTCGATCGGGCCCTTCTGTCTCAAACGCTCTCAATTTGATAATCGAACTCACATCACCACCATGGTGGTGATAGAGTCTGAGGGGCTAGTGATGAGACCCTCAGAACCCGTTACCCCGAACCTGATCAGGGACAAGCTTAGCCAGGACAACCCAAATCACATAAGGCGAACTTGGAGGCCAGGAACCAGCTCACGTGAATGGACGGCCCAGCCTGGCCAGTCGGGCTCGACCGCCCACTCTCTACGAGCGGTCCCGATCGATGGAGTCATGCTTTCTCCCCTCGCTAGAACCGATCGGTCCACATCTCACAGGTCATGCTTTGGGCCATCCACATTCCTTAACGTGCGACAACAACCTTTGACAATCCTGTCAGAGGCAGGTCCGGCGGAGTCACATGAGCCTCCCTTAGTCTGGGGATAGCCGACTAGTAGCGCCGAAAGGCCTAGCGTCGTGCAACCCTATGAAGTCATACCCGGCGGCTGTCCCGCCTTACACGAGCCGACCTAGCCGCAGAAGACAAGCACAAAACGACACCTTACTGTTCACGCATCACAGTAGACGTATAAAAAAGGACACTTTGGAAGCAAAGAAAATTATCATATTTTGATTCTCCTTGCTATCTTCTTACTTAGTCATCTATCGATTTATTTTCGATAAGCTTTCTTCCCCTTGTTGTCTAAAGAACAAACATGATATTTGTGATCAACATCTTGTTTATTGAATCGACTAAGGACATTTCCAACTCTTAGTCAAGTGGTTTTTTCCTCAACTTTTGAGGTTTTCCACTCTAAAATTGTCTTGTCTCTTTCATATTCGATTTATAATCGTCTTCCACATATTAAATAAATTACAACCGAGTTCGTCTTGCAACGAACCGGACGACTATTGACACCCCCGGTTTTTGAACCACAACAATATCAAACAAGCATATCATCCTAGAATTTTTGTGTACATGATATGTAGAATTATTAATATAGATTGGGGTGACGTTTGCCTACGACCTCCAACTTACGGGCGGGCTGTGTAAAAAGCATGCATTACAAATTACGAAATTGAAAATATGATATACTTTTGAACAAAAATATGCATTTGTAGTCCTTCAACTTCAATTAAATGTATATAAGACACTTCAAGTTTTTAATATTGTTTATCATTGACAATCTAACGAACTCATTAATATTTTATATTTTATGCAAAATTCTCGAACATTAGGGGTCAATTTTCTATAATTTTTCAAACGAGTCTTATTTGTGTACTTTGAAGATCACTTATGATAACTGAAAAATGTTTATCAACTTAACGGAAAACCAAGTGCTAGAATGTCAATGGTAAAAAACAAACGGTATTGATAACTTTAGGTGTCATTCTTGCAATTTCGTAAATTCAAACATTCCCTTTACATAACTCGTAAATTGTGGGCTACTTACGTAATTTTCTCAAATAGAATGTATATGCAACTACATGTACATGACGGCAATCATAAAAAATAGAAGAAATTTGATAAAAAATAAGATACATAATAAAAAATATATTTAAAATTTCAAGTTGGAGATTCAATACCAATAACAAATTCTACACCCTGACAAAGAGACAAAACGGCAATAAAAAGGCAATGCAGTTCTAAGTTTGAAATAGCAAGAAGCAAAATATGTGACCATTAGTTGGCAGGCTGGATACTCACAGAAGAAACGGAATTCGGAGGTGCCGGTGTAACGCCATTAGCAACGGAGCCATCGGTAGATGCTCCAGTTCCAGCATCCTTTTCCTTGGGAGGCGCAGAGGCAGGAATTGGTGTGAGCATGTGGGGAGGGGGATTGTGCTTCAACTTTACCAGGATTCCGCGTAGCCTTGAAAGCTCGGTAGGTTTTCCGGGCTTTGGTCCTTGGATTACAGATATTGATGGTTTCTTGTCCTGATCTTTCTTTTTCCCTCTCTTCTCTATATTAGGCACTTCATTGGGAATGAGCTCAGCAATGACTTTCCAGTACTGTTTATCAGCCTCTTTGTGGAACTTTTCTTGACTTGCTATGTACAACTGTCAATTATGAGTTCGATGTTATCAAATGAAATGTCACTAAAACGGGAAAACAAAAGAGTCCATACACAAGACAAACAAACTCCTATTAAATCTGTTGTCTTTACCAAAACAAAAGAAAATGTATGCGAAAGTGCATCTTCAAAATGCTCTATGGGATCATAATTCAGCTTATGAGATATCAAGATGTATCAAAATTATGATTAAGAGAAAAGGTAAACAAGAAACTGATGGTTTATGTCACATTTGTCGGGATGCGTAATCAAAAGGACCTAAAACTAATAGTAACTCTTTCAACATGCTCAATCAAGACCAAATTTACGCAGGTAGTTTTGAAATTATAGAGTCTAGGCGAAATTATGACAAGACTATGCACAGATATATCGTATGAGGGAAGGAGCGCACAACGCAAAAAGATTGAATGAGTCATTTACCATAGTACCCCTTCCCTTTTATAAGCCAATCCAAATTTTTTGACAAATCCAATATGGGATGATTTGATATTTCAATAAGTAGTCTTACCTTTTCCTTCTCTCTGTTGCTGGTCTTGTTAGTTTCTACACTGAGCTTTCTTTTCTCATAAAAGGCATGTTTAAACTCTTCCCCTTCTTCTATTATTTGGTTTCGTAGTTCTTTTTCCCTTTTCTCCTTCTCCTCTAGCCTTATCGCATTCAGCCTGGAATCACAGTCAACAATTTCATTGTGTCAATTTTGCTGCATATCCATTTTGTGGTGTAACAAGTGGTCCCGAATTACGATTGTCATGAAATCAGAATAAACTTTCTACTCTCCCCTTGAAGAAGCAGAAAAACTAATAGCATAAATACAACATCAGCTCGTATAAATTGTAGCATATACTTCAGTATCAGTTTGATGATCTAATGAAAAAAGTAGCACCTCATTAAACTGGACATTAAAGTAAACTATATTGACCAATAACTGTCATAAATGAAGCTAGAATGATCTGTAAACTGTCAAAGTCAAAACAAGTCAATATCGAGGTTACATACTCCCCCATATATATATTTATACGTATTGAATATGCCCATGAAATTGAAACCTTTCACTTACTGTGCCATTACAATAATTTCCACATAAATTCTAAGGGATGAAAAACAAAAGTTACTAGATCGTGAAAAAAATAACTTCATTCTCGCTAATCAATTCGACAATTAAGCTGAAATCAAGAAAAATGCATAAAGATATTATTAAGGCATCATCGAAAAGCTTCAATTAACCATAAAATTCAATGAAAAACAGGTCCCCGCATTCGAAATTGAGTATACCTAAAGAACCCTTACGATTGGAATTAACAAATAGGAACTAAGACAACAATAAATCTAACCTGCGCCACTCACGAAGAGCGAATCCTTCTTCTACCATCTCACTTGGAGGCGGAAGGATCGGGCCATCGGAGCTAAATATCCCCTGGTGTTCATGACCGACATCGAATGGCGATTTTCCATTGCCATTCGATACAGGAACGTTACCGGATGCTCCGAATACTTCCTGATCTGGATCGAATCCGAACGGATCGGAGGTGTGCACTTGATCCAAATGAACTTCATCGACCTCGGAGTACGCCGCGGCTGCGTGCGGTGGTGTTTCGGGAGAGAATGAAGTAAATGAATTGCTGAAATCACTATATCCACTTTCTTCGAATGGACGCGCCGCCACATCGGTGTCGTACGCCTCAAAAGATGCCATTAGATCTAGATCACCGCCTGATTTCTCTGAAGATTACCGGATTGTCTCGAGTACAGACCGATCCATCATTTGGGGATACTTAAAAAATGAATATAAAACTTGAGTTGAGTGATTTAGAAGTTTACGTCACTTGCGTAAACAAATAATTAATTGGTTGTCACAGTTAATCTATATTTTTTGTAACAATTAATAATTGCATTAATAAATACCTTACAAAATGAGGCATTCTCCAATCTAACCAAACTTTACCCGCCACACGCCTATTTACTTCTCAAATTTTAACTTTTCTAGTAAATTTTATCATCATTTTTTTATTATTTTGCAAATAAGCAAGGAAATCGTGTCTATACCCTTCTTACAGATCCTCACACGTAACGATTTTACGTATACTGTTACTGTATTGGTATATATATGATTTTTTGTATTTAATTTTAAAATAATAATTAATTTTGTTTTTCTGTATTTAATTTTTAAAATAACCGAGATGAATTTTAGGAATTATCATAAACCCGACTCAATAATTCACACCCACTGATATGATGGTGGTATACCGACTGACCGATATATGACAATAATCTATTCCGATTGATCTTGACCAGTTTGAAATTTTTTTAATAATTGAAAATTGTGTATTGTATTTTATTCGTTTTTCTTCAATATTCATTGAATAAAAACTAATAATAACATTAACAATAAATATTAACTCAATTTCGAAGTATGAAACAAAAATAGAACATATACTAATATCATGTTTCTCCTATATGTTGGTGGGATATAGACGATCAAATAATTTTTAAATATTTAAATATAAAATAAATATTAAATTATATTAATTAAAAGAGCCGTGTCTAAACCCGATCGGGTTTTATTTTTGATTTCGAACCGGGTGGACCAGCTAAAATAGGGCCGATTTTAGAACATAAGTGGGGGAGAGAAAATAAATCTTAATATGATTCAAAGTTATCATCTTAACAATCCAAATATTAGTGGATGTAATTCCACAACATGTATGAATTTTAAGAAAGGATATTTTCATTTTAATTTTCATATTCCCATAGCTAGTTTTAAAATTTGAGACGAATACCGAAAATTTTGAGATCTAATTATACGAGTTCTAAAATTTAGAAATCAATAAAATAAAGTTTGAACAAAATGGTCATATATGACATAATTTCAAGACTTTTGGATCTTTTATGTCATTTTTTAGTTTTAAATCTTTTTTCATATTTAAAATAAAATTTCAAAACTAAAAAAGGAATTTAATGGTAATGGTCTGTTGGTATTTCAATTAAAATAGAAGGTGTAGTAGGGTTATGATGTTTGAGTGTTAACGTGTCAACACGATAAAAGTATATTTGTCATGTTTTTTATGTGTTTAAAATAAAAATATAATATATATATAATTATTTTTTATTATAAATAATAAAACATTAGAATATAAAATAATGAAAATCTAAATAATATATTTAAATTTTAAAATAAAATTTATTGATACCATAAATAAAATGATAGCAATCTCATAATTTAAGTTGCAAATTATATTATGCTTTAAAATTTGATAGTATAGAACTCTTTATTTAAGACAATTACAATATACAAGTTNTTGATGATAGCTTCAACTTCACTTGATTCAAGAATTGGGAACAAAATCTTGAAACCCTTTTTATCAAAGGGTTTGAAAGTGACTGCAATTTCACCAGATTTTAACTGTCTGTTCAGAAACACACCTGCTTTAGATTGGTACAGTAGATTAATGGAGGGAAATGTGGATTCTGGGGATGTTCCTTTAGGTCAGAATTTATCAAATTTGATGAGATTGGTGATGTTGTACAAATTTGGTGGGATTTATGTTGATACAGATGTAATAATCTTGAGAAGCTTCAAAGGACTTAGAAATGTAATTGGAGCTCAAACTTGTGATCTTAGAACAGGTAACTGGACAAGATTAAACAATGCGGTGATGATCTATGATGCAGGGCATCCTCTGCTTTTCAAGTTCATTCAAGAATTTGCACGAACATTCAACGGTAACTATTTCTGGTACTCGATTTTCGTCTTTTACTTATGTTTCAATATTGGTGAAATATGCAACAATTGTCCAACATAAAAGTGAGACGTTGTTTGGACTAGTTTATCAAAGATATCGATGATCATTTTAATTGACTTTTTAAGTTTTTTATGATGTGATTTATTCTCTTTATACGTTAAATTCGTGCACACTATTCATATAAATTTACTCGATTCTAGAAATTTAATATGATATCAGAGTAGGTTTTGGAAATCCTGAATGACCTTGTCGGGATTAGTCCGACTTAATGAAATTGATCGGTTGATAATTAACTGATTTGAATAGTCAAGTGAAAAACACATGAAAGAAGAATTTTATGCTTTTCGAGTTGAAAAGTGTATGACGTCTCATGTGAGTATTTTTTGAAGAAAAGTTTTTTCGTATTTATACACACGCGGTATAGTGATATTAAACCCATTCGTGAAATGATTTTAGGCGTCGCATAAAAGTGTTTTGTTGAAAAATATGCATTTTTGTGTGTATGTTGTATAAACTCATGGAAGAACAATTATGTGCTTTACGAATTGAAAACGTTTTGACATCTCGTGTGAGATTTTTTTTCTTTCTCGATGAGGTGTATTCAATATGCAACAATTGTCCACATCGAAAGTGAAACAACGTTTGAATTAGTTTATAAGAGAGATTGTGGAATATTGTAATTGATTTTTTAAAGTCTTTTACTGTGTGGTCTTATTCGCTTTTATGATATATCTATGCATATTCTTCACGTAAATTGATCAGACTTTAAAAATCAACAAATATCCCACAAACAGGTAACAAATGGGGACACAATGGACCATATTTAGTTTCGAGAGTGGCAAGTCGAGGCGATTGCAACTTTACCGTATTGCCACCAGTTGCATTTTACCCGATAAACTGGAGAAAAATCCAAAGCATTTTCGAAGGGCCGGAGAGGTTGAGAAACTCGAAATGGCTGGTGGATAAGATGAAGCAAATCTGGAGTAAGAGCTTTGCGATTCATTTGTGGAACAAGAAGAGCAAAGAGTTTGAGATTGAGAAAGGAAGTATTATACATAAGATGATGATCAAGTTTGGTTTCTCTTACAATTTTTCTACTCATCCAAAAGGCGGAATCTCATGAATGAGTAGGCATACAAGTTAAAGGAATAAAGAGACAACAAATATATTTTGGTTGATAAAGTTTTAAGGCATATTTAGTTTGTCTTAGACAATCGTTGAAAACCAATTTATAGATTTGGAAAGGTAATATTGTATGTGATACTGTTGAAATAATAATAATAATAATTTTTCATATAAATACTATATTAAATTTAAATAGTAATAATCATATAATTTGATTGCCAAGTGCGAACTATTTGTTCACATATTACGTAGGACTATACAATTTTTTGACAGGTACATAATTAACCTTCTAAATCCCTAATAATAATAATTAAATAATGGTGCACATAAAAAACTATATTATATTTAATTAGTACTAATTATATAATTTTATTAAATATTTGGTCTCATTTTATATATTGGACATTAGTTTAGATTTTACTCTCTTAATGCCTCATCAAATTGTATTATAATAGACTTAATATTTATAATTATGATATCATTTTAAAATAAAGAACGATATATAAAGGAAATTGTAGTATGTAGATTAAGTTTTCATTGTTCAGATTATGATATATTAATTAAAAATATATCATATAATAGAAACAATACATATCATTATATTATATAACATATATATAGTTAATTAATGAATCATAATAAATATAAAAATATAGGGTTTTGATATTTAATCATAGCAAATATTTTACTAATTGTATGACATTTCCAAAGATCAAGTATTATATATTCAATATGTAATATATAATAAAAGCCCTAGGCAATCCTCAACCTTGAGCATCCAATCTAACTGAGCACTCACATGGTAAGTGGATTCTTTTCATATGGTGCATTGAGGAAAGAGAGTGTCCTAATTTTTTTTCCTCAATGATTTTAAAAAAAATTAAAAAATTTATAAATTTATTATTAATTGATATATTTATTTTATGTATCATATTTTGATTATGTGAAAATAATTGTTTTAAGGTTTTATTAGTTTTAATCGATTTGATTAACAAATTTTTAATAATAATTTTACATAACAAAAACTGAATGAATTAATCGTCGACGTTATTCGATTTAGGTTACCGAGTTACTGATTTTGATCGATAAGTTATTTAGTTTTAACGAAATATTACACTTTTAGTTTAGAAAATGTAATAACAAATTAACTAAAATTTTAAAATGTTTCACTATCGTAAAAACCACAACTATCAATTTAACATATGAATGTAATTTATAACATAAGAATATCCGGTAAATAATTAGTATTTACATAATTATAATGATATAAAAAAATAAAAATTATAAGTGTCCGGACATTGTTGTATGGATAAGAGGAAAATTATTTAAAAAATAAAGAATGATGATGTGTACATAGAGAAAACTAATGTGTAGGAGAGAATGAAGTTTCCGGATGGATATAGTTGAGGATGACCTTATAGGTTATGATGCACCAAACACAATAACGTAAAGGCAAAAAGATATTGTTATCTCATGATCACAAATAAACATAGATTAATATTAAATATTAAAAAATACTATAAAAGTGATTTGCTCTCTTGAATCAAATATGGGTGAATGTCATAATAACATTGACCTTAATTATAATTATGATGAAACTGATGTCCTTATAATTCATGCCTCTGTCATGATCGACCATGGCAGATGCATCATGGTCGATCATGACATCATGTGTCATCAACTGAGATGTTAACAAAATGAATGTAGTACTTCCTACACTGTGTTGTAACATATTCATCTTTATCACAATTTTCTCATGCTTTAACTCTTAGAATTCTTTAGGTCATTCTACTGATGTAGTAATCCTATTACTATTGTTGTGAAATCATAATTATATGGATCAAGTGAGATAATATTAGTTTATATGATTATTGTTATCTATATAATATTATATATAAATGTTTATCATTTCATGTTGATAAACCATGAAACTAATGTTATAAAGGCTATCATATTGTGATATCTTCATTTACCTTTCATATGTACTATCACGCCCCGAAATCGGGTTTAGTCGTTTTCGGTTCACGACACGCCATGCTCCACTATTCTTTGGAAGACAGGGCAATTTTTCATAGGATAATAAACTACAACTCATAACATTGAAACATTCTACATAAATAAACTATTACAAAACTATACTTTCATCTAGTTAAGATCTTAACGAACTTACTTTACTCTTGACTCTTTAAATACTCTTGGTATCAGTCGACGACCCACACTTCCCATGCCCTCTTAATATTTTCTTTTCATACAAAATTGTAGAGCGATCATAATCGAATAATAGAAATTTCGGTTAAAATTCCTTAAAAAACTTAACTTTATTTATAAAATATCTTTTCTTTTGAAAACTTGACTTGCTTTGAAAACTTCTTTAAAAATCATCGTTATAAAAGTCATACTTGAAAACTTATCTCACTCGTTAAAACCTACATCTCTCGAAGTTCCTTTAAAACCTTATTTTAAATACTCACTTGAAAACTTACCCCTCTCGGGGCTCGCTCGAAAACTCATTTTAAAACATCGTAAAAACTTACTTATTCTTTCATGTGCCTTTACTTTATCTTGCCGATTTATTACATGTCCGGTGACATGTCTTGCCCAAGTCTACCTCTCCTTGAGGGTCAGATCTCGACGAGCCATAGCCATAATTTTTACATGGTCGGGATCATGTCTTGCCCAAACTGACCTATCCTTGAGGGTCAGATCTCGACGAGTCATCTTTGCTTCCCCGACCTCAGTCTGTTCCATCCTTACTTTGGTAACGCGTTACACTCCTTCTTGGAGCATGTCTTGCCTTGGCTCACATGTACTAGCATGGTGCCGAGTTGATGTGTCCACCTCCCCCGAATCTTAAATTCATCTCTTGGCACATCAAAAACTCGTTGGCCCTGCGGGCTTGCCGCCCAGACAACATAGCTCAAAAAAATTTCATCTTTACAGGATACATTGGCCCGACGTGCTTGCCCATCCGGACAATGTAGCCCAAAACAATTTATCTTTAAAACGAAATAAAATTTTGAATATAAACTTTCTATTATTTGACTAATCATCCCGTTTACTCTTTTTTTTTACATCGTCCACCGCTCTTTTCTGAAATCCTCGAAATTCCATCGTAACCAAAACAAGTCCAAAATGGATAGTAACTTTCCAATTACCCCTCAATATTTCTTGTACTTGATTGGTCGATCGACAGGTGAAATCAAATTGAACAATGCATCGAAAATCAACTTGGCGAAGGTTAATGAGAGGATAACATCAGCTCATGAAATGTTGAAGTCATGCCAAGCAGCATGGCAATTCTCGCGGCAATTTCCCTTTCCGGGGCCAATTGCCCTTTCCGCGGAGAATTGCTTGTTGCCTTATTAATTGTACGCGGATCTCTTTTTGGCTTATTTACGGCAACACTCCTTCCCACACTCTGTGTAGCTGGGACTCGGGCATCTCTCGTGACGAATGCGCGTCAGAAGCAAGGGTGCGGCCCGACTCATTACGACACTTAATTCGGACCGGGTTTTTTTTCTTTTGCTTAATTTAATATTTAATTCAATAGACATCTTTTTTTATTAATTTATCTCATTAGTCATTAATTTTCATTCATCCGCGCCGCGGCTTCTTGCTCCGGTCCTCCCTTTACATTTTTTTTTCAGATTCCAACTTCTTAACCATTCAATCCCTAAATCTCTCAAGAAAGCTCGCTTCTTAGCATCCGAGATCCGATTGTGAGGTTAGTTGCTAACTGCTAAAACTTTTATCCGTTTTAAATTTTTATTTTCATTCTAATATGTAACCCTAATGTCATTTATTGATGAACTTATATGAAATTAAGTTTGGAAATAGATAAAATCGCATGGGTTTGTGCTTAAAATGTATAATGTCGATGGAATTCTTTGTAATTTAAAGATTGATTTATGTAATCCGTATAATTGTTTTTAAAAAGTAGAGATAAATCATTATTTTCATATTCCGTTAACTTTGTTTCATAAAATACTTTTGCTTTCATTTCTCTATTTTAGAATGCAATTTTATATTTGTGTTGTAGATTATATACTTATGGATTTAGATGTAGAAGATGTAAATGATGATGTTGTCTCATCACAAGTAATCCGTCCACTATGGAGCTATGTTACTAAGTTGAGGAAAACTTCAGAATCTGGTGGTAATATCCCTTTCAAATGTATATTTTGTGAAATGCAATTTGTTGGTTCTTATTCGAGGGTGAAAGCACATCTATTAAGACTTGCTGGAAAAGGAATAAGAACATGTCCGAGTGTATCAAATGCGAAGATTGCTGAAATGAGAAAGTTAGATGAAGAATATGACAATAGAATTAAAGAAGGAAAATGTCGAACTAATTCAAGTTCTATTCCACTACATCCGTCTAGTAAATGTAGTGCATCTACTTATGGTTCATCTTCAAATCCCACTTGTGATTCTACGATGTCTCAAAGATTTGAAAATCTGCATTCTTCTTCACTAAGAACACCAATTTCAAATAAAAGAGTAAGGAGTCAATCTACTTTAGATGAAGTTTTTAATATGCAAAATAGAGAAAAAACAGATCTTCTACTCGCTAGAATGTTTTTTGCAGGTGGTATTCCATTTAATTTTGCACGTTGTCCATATTATCAAGAAGCGATTACTTTTCTTGCTGAAACACCACTTCCAGGTACATATCTACATTATTTTTGTCATACATTTTATATTAAAATCATTGTTTTATATTGATAATATATTTTGGTATGTTATAGGATATATCCCAGCAGGTTACTCTCTTTTAAGAACAAAATTTGTGGAACAAGAACGGACAAATATTGATAGGTTATTAGAACCAATTAAAGATAGTTGGGAAACAAAAGGTGTTACCATAGTGACCGATGGATGGTCTGATCCTCAAAGACGGCCTTTAATCAACTTCATGACAATCAATTCTAATGGAACAATGTTTTTAAAAGCGATAAATTGTGAAGGGGAAACAAAAGATTCATTTTTTATTTATGATTTGATGAAAGAAGTATTACGAGAGGTGGGGGTTTCTAATGTAGTTCAGGTTATCACAGATAATGCAAGCAATTGTAAAAGTGCCGGTGAACTTATTGAACACACATATCCTCAGGTATGTTTTCTTTTTATATTTTTATTAAAAGATAACCTTCAACTTTATATGAATGTATTTTATAGGTTTTTTGGACTCCTTGCGTAGTACATACATTGAATCTTGCGCTAAAAAATATTTGTTCGCCTAAAGCCACAGAATCAAACACTATTGGATTTCAACAACTACATTGGATCAGCGAAATAGTTGCAATGGTGATACAAATAAAAAATTTCATCATGAATCATCAAAAGAGGCTAGCTTTATTTAACACTTTCTCTGATTTAAAATTTCTTAGTATTGCTGAAACTAGATTTGCTTCCGCCATTGTTACACTTCGACGTTTCAAATCTTTGAAGCATTCATTGCAAAGTTTGGTAATTAGTGAAGAATGGTTTTCATGTCGTGGTGATGATCACAAGAATGCTATGGTTATCAAAAGCAAAATATTAGATGATTCTTTGTGGGTTGCAATTGATTATATTATTGAAGTTACTGATCCAATTTATGAGATGATTAGGGTATGTGATACAGATAAACCTTCTCTTCATTTGATTTATAGCATGTGGGATTCTATGATAAATAGGGTGAAATCATGTATTTTCAAACATGAGCATGAGATGAGAGGAGCAAATGGTGAATCACAATTTTGGAATGTTATTAGTGATATTTTGAACCTTAGAATGACCAAAAGTATTACTAATTTACATGCTGTTGCTCATTCTCTAAATCCAATGTAATTTAGTATTGTGCATGCATTTGTTTTCATTGGAACTTACTTAATGAAGTGTTGGTTTATTTTAGGTGCGCAACTAAAGAATGGAAAGAAGAACATCCAACTTTGCAAAGACCCGATTTTGATCCTTTCATTGCAACGAAGAGACAAGAGTTTATAGAGCGTTATTTTTCGGATGATGATACCAAAACACAGGTAAAACAAGAGTTTTGTAAATTCTTTGGATGTTATGAGGAGTTTGGTGATCGAGTATCGATGACAGATAGATCTAGATTAACTCCGATAGAGTGGTGGTATGCTCATGGAATTACCACTCCTAATCTTTTGCGTTTAACTTTGAGATTACTTGGTCATGTATCTTCATCATCTTCGTGTGAGAGAAACTGGAGCACATACAATTTCATCCATTCAGCTAGACGAAATAAGTTGACACCAAGTTGTGCCGAGAACCTTGTTTACATACACAACAATCTTCGTCTTCTTTCAAGAAAGACACCAAAATACATAAATGGTGAATCTAAAATGTGGGATGTTGCAGGTGATGGTTTCGAGACTTTAAATGATGTTGGTATTTTGGAGATTGCAAATTTATCACTTGACGAGCCGGACTTTGAAAAAGTTATATTTGGTGATGATAAATGATCTATGATGTAACCTTATTTTGTCAACATTAACATTCTAGTTTGTTTAATTATGACTTTTAATGAATGATGTTTGTTGTGGCTTTTATTAAATATTTTTTTAAGTCATAGAAAATTTCATTCCATATATTAATAGACGTGTCGGAAATCCGACTCTTCAAAATACAACGAGTCGAGTCGAGTCGAAAAGAATCGAATTTACGTGTCCATGCTACACTGCCCACACTCTCTACACCTTTCTCTCCCATAAATGTTTCCCTGTCCTACGTCCCCCACATTCTTATTTTATATTAATCATAATTCTAAAAATTACCATTTTGCCTCAACCCATATTAATCATATTCCGTATAATAATAACTTAATTTATATCCTAATTAATAGTTTTAGTATCATGATAACACATTAATTCTCGTTCTCAACGTTTAAGTATCTTCTCACTTAATATTTTCGTTTGTATTTTTGTATCTTCAATAATATATTTACAACCTTGAACTCATTATCTAATCAGTTTACTTGATAATACGATACGAATTTTTCCCATATTTTATTGTTCACCTCGTCTCTACAAACGTTTCAAGGTTTACCAATTTCATTTCTTTAATAAATATAATTACCTCATAATTCATTTTAATCACTAAATATAATATATCATAAGTCCCAACAATTACTCTATTAATTAATGAGATAATATCTTATAATGTATCGTACTTTATTATCAACGAGTCACTTATTAACTAGTTTCTTCTCAATATATTTTACTTATTAAATTATAATAATACTCATTCTCTTTTAATTCTTGTTGTATTGATTATACAATATCTTGATTTACTTTGAATATTTTGATTTCTCGAACATGTTATTTCACGGTCCTTAACCAAAATATATCTATCTATTATTTCCTCATTACTCCCCGTACTTTTGTATTATACATTAAATAATATTTATTACCTCTCTAGTTTTCTAAATATCCGGGTTCTCACATTTTACTTTACCCACCTTAAATTGAATTTATATCACTAAGAATTCAAGTTCTATACATTAAGAACTTGTACCCAAAATTTATCTCACATTTTACTTTACCCACATGTATAAGTTCTATACATTAAGAATTTATATCACTAGCTATTCATGGATTAGTAGTATATACACTAGCTATTCATGCATATACATATTGATACATAAATTTTATTAAGTTCTTTATATAGCCATTGGTTTTCCATTTATGAATGAAATAATAAACAATGAATTGTGTGGTTATTGATTTATTTCAAATCCCTATAAATAAAGTGAATTTGCGTTGGAATAAACATGTTCTTTATATTTTTAAGTTCTCTCAAAAGTGAATGTTATATAAAATTAGGGAAATAAAGTTCAATCGGAATACTATGAAACGTATTAAGGTAAATACGATTTGTGGAGTTTATGTAATTCTAATGTCCTTGATCTTAAGCATTGATAAAGTTTTACCCAAAGAATCTATAATTCTCTCTAACTTTTGGTATATCTATTTCTACACAATATTAACCTATATAGGAGAAAACTCGGTGCTAATGGCACAATTAGCACCCATCAACTCGTACGGATTGATCCAATAGGTTAGTAAACATTTTTGACCCATCAATGAGTTGACCCGACGGGTTAGAAGTTCGATCCAACCCATCAAAGGGTTGAAATAATATAAATTTAAAATTATAATATTTCTTGATTCTAAAATTAAAAAAATAATAAGATGTGGCTCATATAAAACCGTTGACCCATACAAGTTGATTTTTGGGGTCCAACCCATACACATATTTTCCACAGGTCAGTCCATGGGTTGACCCATTTGTACGGTTTGGACTGGCCCAGCTGGTGTAAGGAAATAGGATCGCACTCGTGTATCAAAATACACATTCGTATCATATACGGTGTGATTGGAATATAACATTTTTCATATTCCTTAAAATTGGATCGGTAAATCCGTCAAGAATTAAGTATCATACATTTGATTATCCGATAAACTTCGATGGCCGCAGGTGTCGAATAAACTACGAGATAAGAAAAGATTTTTTCTTGGCACCAAGTCTCAAAATTAGGATGACCTCTAACAGAAATCTACATGTGATCATATCTTTACAACATCGGAATAATCTTTGCTAGAAGATTAGAATAAGAGATTCAAAATCACTCAAGTTGTAATTGTATCCCTGAAGATGAAGTGACGGTTAGGGTAGTTACTCAATCCATGACTTATTTTTATATTAAATAATAAAATATTCGTATGTTGAAAAAGTCAACTCAAACCTTATCAAAAACGAATAATTTGTTGTGAATATTTCAAATCAATTTCATATAATCAAGGATCACATATTTCATATTTGATTAAATCAATTAATTTATTTTACAAATAATTTCTGTCATAAAAAATTTATAATGAATTAGAAATTAAGTGTAAAATATCCAACAAAATATTCATCATGATTAAATTAGAAAAACATTTTCTCAATTTAAAACATAGAAGCAATTAATTCTTATTGAATTAAACATTTCAATTTAATAAAGTTATACATAATAAATTCTGGTATCTCTTTCGATAATCCGATTACTTTTGTGTGTGACTCATTAGGTTTCCAATAACAGTTTCCGTAATTAAAATATCAGATAAATTAAACTCTTTAAGTATCTCTAACAAATTTTATTAGATTACATATTTAAATAACAGTCAAAGTTGGTGTCTAGCAACACGCCTTAATCCCCAAGTGATGGAAAAAACTAGTGCATAGATTAAACCTTTCAATAATTGGTTACCGTGCAATCAAACTCATGTCGACAACTTTGATCTCATTTAATTAGAAATACGGATATCGTCTATTTTTTAATATGAATTTATATTTGTTCATCAATAAGTTCATTCATATATAATTCGAACTCTTCAAATTTCTAATCACCTCCGCTAAGGATTTTGAAACTATTAATTCAAATCCAAGATCTATTTCTCTGCTATTGAGAACCTCGAGTTCTTCATTGATTAATCAATCAATTCGAATATATGATATTGTATCCCATATTATTTGTATTCGAAATTCCATTTGGAATATTCAAACAAATTAATAAAAATACAAGACAAAATATTCAAGTTATCTTTGTTGATCTAAAGTGAAATGATATTTACACAACCATCATTACAAGATTTGATCGTTAACATAAATAGCATATCCGAACGATTTCTCGTAGTCGAGTCATTCGATGAACTTGTTCTCTAAAAAGCATCAATAGGTTTGTTCTAGAAAATTCTTTTCACTACCAATTGGAACAACCACTTAATCAAATCAAGAGACACAACATATACTAGTCTTTATCGTTATTAATATCTCTTTTCTCAATAATCTATGGGCTATGGAACTGTTATGGTCCCTTTTTAGGGGGTACCAACAGTCGTCCGGTTCGTTCAACAAACGAACTCGGTTCTGATTTCTTTTAAGTATGGAAGACGATCAAAAGCTAAAAACAAAGTAAGTGCACGGCGATATATAGTGGAAACCCCAAGAATTGGGGTGAAAACCACTCGACTAAAAGCTGAGTATGCTCTTAGCCTGCTCACTAATGAAATAACTCAAAGTTTATACAAGAAGGCTAATGAAAATGACGAGGTAAAGAAAGCGGTAAGAATTCCGGCAGGGTAACAACTTGTTCTTCCACGTCCAAAGGGTCCTTCTATTTCCGTCGTCTGGCCCTGTATTTATAGAGTTCTTAGTGAATGTAAATCACGCTCCGTAACCGCCTCTGACAGGTTTGTTAGAGGTTGTTATCGCGGGATGTAAAACGAGGCTGGGACCGAAGCGTGATAAACGTGATCGGGCCCGAAGCGTGGTGAACGTGGGAAGGCCCGAAGCGTGGTAAACGTGAGTTGTAACTACTCGGACCGAACCCAGGTGCCAGCTGGCAGAAAACGCTTTATTTCGCTAAGGTCATCTTCGATCATTCAGTTGAACATCGGGCCGCTCTTCATTGGAGGTGTGGAATGGGCTATAAGGATTCATTTTCGCCATTTGAATTGGTCCAATCGTTGATGGGTCTTACCCATCACAAGGTACCCGGTCCTAGAGATCTCATCACTAGCCCCTCGGGCTTGATTGCCAATCGCAGAGGTGATACAAGGCCGATCACATGATGTCTGCACATTCATGAGAATAAGAGACCGTACCTGTAAGTAGTGAGAGTCCAGGGGACCGAAGTTTGCCTTAGCGTATGGATCGATCTTGCTTAAGGGCTAACAACGTATATTTAAATTATATTTTATTTTCGTTATTTATAAATACTAATATCCCAACCCGCGCCTCTTCACCTTCGGTAGTTCAAGAGGCGTGATGAGTGCGATCCGTACCGTCACAGTCTGGGGCAGTATTACGTGGCGGCACGTCATTGGCTGAGAGATTAATATTTAAATCGGGATTTAGGGCACTGTTTCTTCTCATCGTCATTTTCGCGAAGAGAAAATGGCAGCAAGTTCTTGTGCCATCAATCGCTCTTTTGTCCAACCCTCTTCCAATTCGCTTTTTCTAAGGTATATTTTCATGGCTCCTCATAAAATGCGTTATCCTTCTATGTCTGAGTTGGACATTGAGGAGTTTAGGTCTAAGTTTTCAATCCCGGCACATTACTCTATCTGGAAGNAACGTGGGAAGGCCCGAAGCGTGGTAAACGTGAGTTGTAACTGCTCGGACCGAACCCAGGTGCCAGCTGGCAGAAAACGCTTTATTTTGCTAAGGTCATCTTCGGTCCTTCAGTTGAACATCGGGCCGCTCTTCATTGGAGGTGTGGAATTGGCTATAAGGATTCATTTTCGCCATTTGAATTGGTCCAATCGTTGCTGGGCCTTACCCATCACAAGGTACCCGGTCCTAGAGTTCTCATCAGGAACTTTTGCATAAAAGTATCAAGTGTGTAATAAGAATCACACATCATAATCTCATTACGATTTCTTTTACATAACTTTTAAACAAGAGACTTAATTATCAATTCAATATAAACAATCTTTATAAGAAATAAAATTGATAAATAAAAAATAATTCATTTAATCACTAATTAAAATATATCATATAATTGGTTTAGGACACTCGAATCTACAGCGGATTGGCTTCGCCCATGCCTACTCATAGCACAATAATAGGAGAAAAATAGAGAAGTAGGCGTAGACTAGAAACATGTCATAATATATGTAATTATGATTATTATAATAAAAACAAATAAATCAATTAAATATATACTACATATACATTATATAACAATTATTGACTTCAAGTTTCTCTCAAGATGCTCCAATCTTGGGCCTAAATAATGAGTTTGATTGGTTTTCGATAAAAGTAACTGTGATGAGTGGTAAGATTGTCAAATCGTGATATTTAATATTTTCAAAACAAAAGAAAAATTACAGTACATTCATTACTAAAAATCACGATTTCATAACATTTGTTAAAATCATATGTGATGTAATCACAATTTAAGAAATGATTAATTTAATCATATTTGTAATAATTATAATATAATTATGTTTATTTTTATATAAGTATATATTATTATTTGATAATAAATTACAATTATGATATTACAAATTTAACAAATATATATATAAATTCACAATCATTATAAAACATTTGTCATTATATATCATTACATCTCAATTATTTAAACGGTGAAGTAAACAAGCGCAACAAATATGAACTCTCTTGCTTCTCAATGGAGAATAAGCGCACTTTTTTTCATTTATCGGTTTCATTTATATGCTCTATTTCTCCTTTGTTTCTTTCTCCTTTCTTACAATGCCGCCACCATTTTCTTTACACGTGTTCCCGATTCATTTCCCGCCGCCGTTGCTTTCTCGCCGCGAAATGTTACTGGGAAAGTTCCAAATTTCGAATCCCATTTCCCTATTTCGCCGGAGATTCAAAACTTGACGGTTGCAGAAGAAAAAACGCAGAATCCGGACTTTGAAATCAGAGTCATGGAGTTTTTTACGGGTAATTTATCTGGTTATCCATGTGAACTTCGTTTTTTCATGACTTGGATGTCGACCCAAAAATCCTTTGGAAATAGGGAGATTTTTGCAATTAAGAGCTTGTTCAGATTTAACCCAAATAGCTGCTTGATCATAGCTTCAACTTCACTTGATTCAAGAATTGGGAACAAAATTTTGAAACCCTTTTTATCAAAGGGTTTGAAAGTGACTGCAATTTCACCAGATTTTAACTGTCTGTTCAGAAACACTCCTGCTTTAGGTTGGTACAATAGATTAATGGAGGGAAATGTGGATTCTGGTGATGTTCCTTTAGGTCAGAATTTATCAAATTTGATGAGACTTGTGTTGTTGTACAAATTTGGTGGGATTTATACTGATACAGATGTAATAATCTTGAGAAGCTTCAAAGGACTTAGAAATGTAATCGGACTCAAACTAGTGATCTTAGAACAGGTAACCGGACAATATTAAACAATGCTGTGATGATCTTTGATGCAGGACATCCTCTGCTTTTCAAGTTCATCCAAGAATTCGCACAAACTTTCAACGGTAACAACGATTTCTTACACATTCATTATGTGAAACTTTTTGTGAAAGTAGAAATATTTTAATTTATAAATAAAGTGATATTATGAATAATTGAATTGACATAATATTTTTAATGTATAAGTCGATTGTATTTATGTATGGTTTTAGAGTTTCATAGTGGGTTTCAGGTTGATACATACATGTTTAGATAAAAAATTGGTATAAAAGCGTATTGAACTTAGGTGAAAAAAATTGATCGACATGTGACTCGGGTCATAGCGTTTTTAATGTGATTCACTTATCTTATGGACTGGACTCCACATACACTATCCCGGCCATTGAATCTTGAATTTCTATACGGTATCAGAGTTCCAGAATGAATTTCAGGTTGGTACGTATATGTTTAGATAAAAAAACTAGGTAGAAAAACACATCAAATTTGGATGACAAAAATAGATTGACCTGTGACTCGGCACTATCGAGTCTATTGAAGCAAGTCTGAACTGAACCAAGGTCAATTCGACTTGAGTTGAGTGTTAAAATATTGTATTACTTGGATTGTGGAAATAGAAATGTTTTAGTTTATCAGAGAAGATTTCATGAGTAATTGATTTGACATATTATTTTCAATGTGATTCACTTATCATTTACTAGATTACACCATCACTCTCCCAACATATTATACTTATGTTTCAATATCCAATAAACAGGTAACATATGGGGTCACAATGGACCATATTTAGTTTCGAGAGTGGCAAGTTGAGGCGATTGCAACTTTACCGTATTGTCACCAGTCGCATTTTACCCGATAAACTGGACTAATATCGAAAGCCTTTTCGAGGGGCCGGAGAGGTTGAGAAACTCGAAATGGTTGACGGGTAAGATGAAACAAATTTGGAGTAAGAGCTTTGCGATTCATTTGTGGAATAAGATGAGCAAAGAGTTTGAGATTGAGAAAGGAAGTATTTTATATAAGATGATGAAGTTTGGTTTCTCTTACAATTTTTCTACTGATTCAAAAGGCGGAATCTCATGAATAAAGAGAACATTAGAACAAGTATATTTTGGTTGTTAAAGTTTTAAGGCATATTTAGTTTGTCTAAGACAATAGTTGAAAACTAATTTATAGATTTGAAAAGTTAAAATTGTGTCTGATATTGCTGAAATATAATAATAATAATAATAATTAAATAATATTATACATAAAAAAACTTTATTAAATTTAACAAGTACTAATTATATAATTGGATTGTAAACTATCGTTTGTCCACAATTTAGGTCCGACTAGATAATACTTTGACAAAAAACCTAATCAACCTTGTAAAATTCTAAAACTTTTTAGATCATTTGATCATTGGTTATCGTGAATCAAGTGATCTAAATTAGAGATGACAACGGACCGATATGGGGTGGTTACACTATTAATCGCTACCCGTGTAACGACTCGTTTTCTCGCTTACACGATATTGTCCGCTTTGGACTAGGCTGACCCTGATGACACTCACATAGTCCTCACAGTTTTATTCTTTCATTCGCCCTAAACTTCTAGTGGGTCACCTATATCTGAATTACCCCATGGTCAACACGCTCAACTTTACGTTTCCCAATGGATCCTTGCCACTTTACTAGGGAAAATGCATCGTGCAAGGGAAGTCGAATCATTATATTTAAAACAAGATCGTACCCCTCTATAGCCGATGCTGAGATTCGCCTAAGGTGCATCTCGCACCCCCTTATGGACTTAGTGTCATCGTTGAGGTTTGCCCCACACATCGACTATAACCCGGGTCCTGCTCTGATACCAAATGTAACAACTTGTCTTCCCATTTGCACGATATTGTCCGCTTTGGATTAGGCTGACCCTAATGACACCATCTAGTCCTCACAGCTTTACTTTTTCCTTACCATAAACTTCTCAGTCGGTCACCCATCCATGAATTACCCAGGTTGAGCACGCTTAACTTTCCGGTTCCCACTAGACCTTGCCACTTAGTTAGGGAAAAAGTCTCATGTAAGAGAAGTCGAATGTATACATTATACTTAACATAATATCATTTCTCGTCTATAGTCGATGTTGGGATTCGCCTAAGGTGCCTCTCGCACCCCCGATGGGTCTTACATACCCTCCTCATTTAACATACCGCATATTCGTTCCCGCCCCGTCCCGCCATATCTCCTTAATACGTCGCCCATTATCCGCCCTACCAAAACAAATGGTTAATTGTTGATTTATAAATTTGTTCTTTTATAATGTATTAATGTAAAAAATCAATATCAATATCAATATCATAATAGTTAAATATACTTCATACAAGATACAAATTATTTATTTTAAAATCATAATTTTTAATATATTTAACGAGACAAATAAAAAATAACAATATCAAATTAAAGAAGTTTTACATATCAAATTTTTTATATCATATAAATAAGGAATTAACTCTCTCAAATTTGATAAAATACGATTTTTGCAAATAACATGCATATCCGTTATGAAAATTACTCAATATTCAATGGTTTTACGTCTGAAAATGTAAAACTATAGAAAATATAAATTAAGATTGTTATTTTATCTAAGTTAGTTTTACAATTATATATATTTAAATCCAAACATATAATTAATTTTGTATACGGATAATCAGTTGGATAGCAGAAGTGAATATATGTAAAACAAATATCCGTCCCGTTCAAGGCCGATTAATAAACTTACAACATGTCGTACATTCATCACTACTTAATTATTGAAATACACTCAAAATGGAGCGATTATATAGAGTAACATGGCATATAACCTAAATTATCATCCCTCCCAAACAAACATTGAGAAAGACATGGTATTATGATTTAATATTTGGTCTCATTTTATATGTTGGACTTGAGTTTAGATTTTACTATCTTAATTTCGTATCCAAATGTATCATAATTGACTTAATGTTTATAATTATAAATTATGATGATATAATTTTAAAATAAAGAATGATAAATAAAAGAAATTGTAGTATGTAGATGAAGTATATTGTTCAAATTATGATATATTAATTAAAAATATATCATATAATGGAAATAGCAAATATCGTTATATTATATTATATATGATATAGTTAATTAATAAATTGTTATAAAATAAATAAAAATACATAGTTTTGAGATTTAACAATATTTTACTAATTGTATGAAATTTCCAAATCAAGCATTAAAGAATAAAATATTATTCAACATGCAATACATATAGGGATGCCAAAAAACCGGACCGAACCTAGATTCGACCAGACCTATTTACGCGGGTATGAGACCTGATATTATACTCTTTGGTTATGTGTATCAAATATTAGACTCCATTAATTTTTGAATAATTTAAAATATTTTTTATATATGTAATATTTATTAATAAATAATAAAATAAAATACACATATGCATCATGCTTTGAGATTCATAACTCTTCTTGCAATGAATGAAGACTAAAAGACCCTTATAAGTTAAAAGCATTATGAATCTGAAAGCATGATGCATGGAACACAATAACATAAAGGCAAGAAGAAATTTGGATTAGTAAGCAAGATTACCTCTTCAACTCCGCAGCTAAATCTGTCCCATTCGGATGCCAGCATCTCGGCCTTGAGGAGGATAGTCTTTATCTGCATTCGAGTAGTTTACATAGAAAACACTAGATAGTATTCCGGTGAACACTATGAAGGCTGCTCCGGCGGCAAAGATTCCCATTCTTAGTGTGATACAATTAGGAGGAATATCTGCACTTCTGTCGTGTGTATGATACGCATTTTTCGCCGAACCGGCAAGCAAACACACCGTAGCAATGAAAAATGTGATCCTGAAAATGGTGTTTGTTTCATCACTTTCTTCAACCACAATCACATTGTCCTAAATTCCCATGTAGTTGCCATTTTTAACATGTTGATATACTTTTCGGTTAAATCCGTGCAACGAAGCCAATTAGGAGCAACAAAACAAAATGCAACCAACATAGCTTATAACCATCAAGGGTATGGAAATGGTAGAAGTTCAATATTCAATGGACATGAAGAGTGTTCGTGTAGCCTAGTTCATAAAAGAAATTAATCATATTAAAAATGATATGTCAAACCAATTATTCTAGTTTCACAACTGATATGAGACAAAATATGACATAATATTTCAACACTCCCCCTCATGGGCTTGCTTCAATATGTTCGAATCATAGATCGATCTATTTTTTTCGTCTAAATCTGATGCGATTTTCTACTAGAGTTTTTTTTTTCTATCTAAACTGGTACTGACCAACAAGAAACCTAGCATATAACTTTGATACTATGTAGAAATTCAAGATTTAATGGACCAAGAGTGTTCGTGTAGTCCAGTTCATAAGAGAAGTGCATCATAATGAAAAGACGGTCAAACCAATCACTCATGATTTCAATAGAAACAACTAGGCAATTGCAAGTTCAGAACACATCAATCCCGATTATTTTTTGAAATTGTAGATGAAATGTGACATTTTGTGGTTTAAGAAGAGCATCAAGAGATATGGAAGATAAAGAAGGTATTGAATGAAATGAGCTGATAATTTACCAGGAGACAATGAAGAACACGATAGCCAAGACACGGTTTCGACCAGGCTGGAGAGCTCTACCGCAGCACAAGCACTTTGTAGCTGCCATTATCAGTATTTGAGCACCAAGAAAAAACAAAAAAGAAACCACTCCCAAGCCTGTTGCAACATTTGAGGAGTAAGCACAGAAGAACATTGTTCCATCATTCGCCTGTGTTACCTACAATACAAAAAATAGGAAATATACTAGGAAAATCTGTAAGAAAAGCTCATGAAGTATGTGTTGTATAATAATTATATATTTAAAATGTTTTATTGAGTTTACTATTATAATAATAATTATTAATATTATACACGACATATTCTTACCCACTAACTATATTTTTTATTTTATTGGGTTGGGGTTGGGAGTGGAAAGATGTTCATATAAACATTTTATTATATAAATAATAATAATATTGTAGAAGATAAATAAAAACAGAGACATAGACATTTAAATTCATTGATTTTGATTATGAGTTCATCGACAATGATAATTGTTCTTGAAGAAAGGAACTTATTACTTTTATATCATCGGAATTATTTTTAAGCTTAACAACATTACGAAGTGTTCATAAGCGATATTTATTTACATTTGATTGAGAATATCATATCATTTTTTGGGTATAATTTTCATGTTCATTGTATTCATGTTTACAAGTAATCCTAAATTCACCTTAAATCTGAAGCTTAACAATTAAAAAAAGATGAATAGCGGCTACCATTGCAGAAATTTGTCATAACACAAAAAACATAAGCAAGATAATTTTCCAACATGCACAATTTTTGGGAAAACTCTTGCGAAAGAATTCACGAAGACAAGAAAAATTGCAAGCTGAATCGAAAAGAAATCAAAGCGAGAAAAAGAGAGCAGAAGTCAACACTTACTGTAGATCTTCGATGCTCAGCTGCAACAGCCAAAGCAAAAGCGATCAAATCCAACACAAAAACACCCCCCAACAAGTATTTTGACGCCATCACAAAGCTCACCGCAGAAAGCCCAGAAAATTGTTTTCCTTCAAATCCCAGATAAAAGAAGGAATAAAGGTAGACTTTTGATGGTTTCGAGTATAATTCCCAAAGAAAGATTCCTGTTTTGTTAGGCAGACTAATGAAATGAGAGGGGTCTGATTTATAAAAGGATTGCAAAGAAGAACAATGGCTTTTCTTGGGATTTTCTCTTGACTATTGAATTCAGATATAGAAGACGTTGACAGCAGCTTTCTGTTACAAAGCTTTTGACTTTGTATTTTGTAATTTCCCTTCAAATACGCCAATATAAATAATTAATAAATATTAGTAGCTACTAGACACGAATGCAAATGGAAAATATTTAAAAGTATATAACAATATTAAAGACAAATAATAATTTAGAATGGTAAATTTTAAAATATACTGCAATTCAAGTTTTAACAATTAATAATTATTCCCCAGGCCCAGGCGCAATTTCTCCCCCTGGCAAACGTCTACCTCCATTCCGGCAAACTCCAGCGCCTCCAGCAGAAAACCACCTCTACATGGGCAAAGGCCCCCGGCAAAGCCCACCAACATTACCAGTTTACGCTTAGTTTTAAATTTTGTAGGGTTTTTATTTTTGTTTTGCGATTTGAGTTATAATTTATGTTTCAAAATAATTCGACATTAAAAAAAGTAAATAAATATTTTGTAATCATATGAATATTTTTCCAAATAAAAGGTATTATCTATTTTTCCACATTTCAATATACCTCATCCAAATAACATTTCAATACTAATGTTTTCGCCATGCGTTCCATATAAAATTGATAATTGTGATAAACATGTCAATGCCAAAAACAATATTGCATCTCCTCTTTATGTGAAAAACTCATCCTAACACCAAGTATAGGATTTCATATTTCTCACATTATACGTTGCATACTCATGTTTTTGGTTACCCCACAACAAACTCGTTCCCGACCGTCCTACCACTCTCGAGAAAAATAATTGACAATAACTTTGACGGAAAACCAATTATGCATTGTGCAAGTAGTGTCTGCTTGAACATACAATGAACTGAAATTTATTAGAATTATCTAAGGGTTTCTCAGGTTCACCAATCGAAAAATACGACTCAGACTCTCCATCTGATTTCCCATCATAATCAAATGTTTTCCTGTCTAGTGGACACTCAGATGTTAATTCATCGACAAAATGTTCATTTTCCATTATTTAATCACATAATATAATAGTAAAAAATAATGGTATAATCACAAGACTACAATAAAACAATTTAAACAAATATATCAAGTAACCACGTCACTAACACACATATACATAAATAATGAATAATCAACTATGAAATGTAAAATTATCTTAATTTACAGAAATAATAGAAGAAAACAATTTGACAAATGCCACTGATATACTAATTATTTGAGGGGGTTATAGTAAGCAATGTTTTCATACATGTCCGGAATTACGTACCGATTCGGATCGGTATAAGCAGTACGACCGGTATACCGGCCGGTACCAATTTTTATTTTTATTTTTTTAAAAAAAAATTAATATTTAATTAGTATTTAAGGATCAGACCCGAAAAAATCAGGAAATCGACCCGAATACTCGGTACCGAGCAAAATTTGACGTACCGGACGATATATTGGCGATATACCATCCGATATGAAAACACTTATAGTAAGAAGTTGATTTGAAATGTGCATTTAGAAACTCTAAAATAAGAAATGGGAAAAGCGTTACATGTCATGTGACATATTTCATAACTCGAATCATTTTTGTGGTTCCAACTTAAGAAATTGGGTAATATATTATATATTTTTAAAAAATGGGTAGAAAGCTCCATTTCTTTTGTTTGCAAGTTGGATTTTGCTAATAATGTGGGGATGTAATGAACAGCGTGGTGCAGGCATGGTGCTTGATCTTGAACAAATGCAAGACATTGAAATGCATCCAGCAGTTCCACGCGCACTTCGCCAAACTTGGCCTAGATTCCGATCCTTTTTTAGCCGGAAAGTTGCTACTCAACTGCGACGCCCACGTCTCCGGTGCTCTGGACTATGGTCGTCTCATACTCGATCGTTTCCCGAACCCCGACACTTTCATGTATAATACCCTAATGCGGAGTCTTTCTGATTCGGATNAATATATAAATTTTTCATATTGATTGATATGTAAAATACAAGGGGGTACCGGGTATTTTTGACCGACCCAGAATAACCCGAGATTCGACCCAATAACAAGATACCGGGAGTTATCGGACAAAACAATTACAACGATGCCCCAATATTTCACATATCAATCTATATGAAAATATATATTCCGATTTGAGGCGTATGATATCGGTCGATAATCGGTATTTCACGTTTCGTTCGATATAATATTTTATCAATATTTTCAATCAGAGTTTAATTCAATTTACCAAATTCTTACAATTTTCATAAACTAATTTAATTTATTTTACAATTCAAATGTATTAAATTCTCGCTGGTAAGAGTAAATTCCATGTTAACATATTGATATTTATTTTAATATATATTTTAATATAGTTTAACGAAAATCGTAAGAATTTGGGAAATTGAATTAAATTACGATTGAAAATATTGATAAAGTATTATATCGAATGAAACGTGAAATGCCAGGTATTGAACAATATATCGGTCACACTCCTCGAGTTCAAAATATATAATTTCATATCGATCGATATGAAATTATTGGGGGCATTGTTGTTTTGTCCGATAACTCCCGGTATCTTGTTATTAGGTCGGATCTCGGGTTTTTCTGGTAAATAAAAAATACACGGTACCCACATTATATTTTACATAACGATCAATATGAAAAATAAATATTTCGATGCGAAGCGTTTGACCGCTATATCGGTCAATATCCGGTATTATATAATTCGTTCGATATAATATTTTATCAATATTTTCAATCGTAATTTAATTCAATTTACCAAATTTTTACTATTTTCATTAAATTAGTTTAATTTATTTTACAATGTAAATGTATTAAATTCGATATTAATATATTATATTTTAATTTAATATGTATTTTTAATTAAAATATATATGTAATATTTAATTATTTGATTTATTTTTATTAATAATCTGCAAATACATGCTATATTGCAAATAAATTACTGACATAAACTGTTTTAGGAAAGAATTTGGTGCAGGTAGCCATTTTGCAAAATTCCCCAATTTTGTGATGACACGCGCTATTTTGCAAACGGATTTCCTGCAGTGAGCTATTTTGCAAATTTCCCCCCATTTCTTTTGTTTGGACGTTGGATTTGCTAATAATGTGGTTTGGATGTGATGAACAGCGTGGTGCAGGCATGGTGCTCGATCTTGAACAAATGCAAGACATTGAAATACATCCAGCAGTTCCACGCGCACTTCGCCAAACTTGGCCTGGATTCCGATCCTTTTTTAGCCGGAAAGTTGCTACTCAACTGCGACGCCCACGTCTCCGGTTCACTGGACTATGGTCGTCTCATACTCGATCGTTTCCCGAACCCCGACACTTTCATGTATAATACCCTAATGCGGAGTCTTTCTGATTCGGATTGTCCTGGGAGTGCTGTTTCTATTTTCTGTGATATGCTCAGAAATATGCGCGGCACTGTTGTTGACAGTTTCTCATTAGCGTTTACGTTAAAGGCGGCGGCGAATTTGAGATGTCCGACTACTGGGGCAGAGCTTCATTGTCAGGCCGTATTGCGTGGGTTGGATACCCACCTTTTTGTGGGAACAACGCTGATCAATATGTACGGGGAATGTGGTTGCACCGAAAGTGCTGAGAAGGTGTTCGATGAAATTCCTTATCCAAATGTTGTGACTTGGAACGCGATGGTCACTGCTTTCTTGAGGTCTTGTGATGTTAAAACTGCAGATGAAGTATTTAAACTGATTCCTGCTAAAAATTTGACTTCTTATAATTTAATGCTTGCTGGTTATACAAAGATGGGTATGCTAGATTTAGGGAGGAAATTGTTTGGAATGATGCCGAATAAGGATGATGTCTCTTGGAGCACGATGATTGCTGGTTTTGTTCAAAATGGCTGTTTTGATGAAGCTCTCGCATTTTTCAAGGAGCTTCTAAAATTAAGCATGAGGCCAAACGAGGTGAGCCTTACTGCAGTTCTTTCTGCTTGTGCTCAAGCTGGAGCGCTTGAGTTCTCTAAAATATTACATGGTTTTATTGAAAAAGTTGGCTTGTTTTGGATTACCCCTGTAAACAATGCATTAATAGATACTTATTCCAAGTGTGGGAGAGTAGATATGGCTCGTTTGGTATTTAATCAGATGCTTGCAAAGAGAAATATCGTTACTTGGACTTCAATGATTGTTGGTTTAGCCATTCAAGGATATGGTGAAGAAGCTTTGAACCTCTTTCATGAAATGGAGCAATCCGGTATCAGACCCGATGGGGTTGCGTTTATCGCTATCCTTTATGGATGCAGTCATGCTGGTTTGGTCAAGCAGGGACTTGAGCTCTTCAAAAGAATGACTGAAGTTTATAGCATTACGCCTGATATCGAACACTACGGCTGCATCGTTGATCTATATGGTAGAACTGGTCAACTTCAAAAGGCCTACGATTTCGCATTCCAGATGCCAATCCCATCCACTCCTATCATATGGAGAACACTTCTCGGTGCTTGCAGCTTTCATGGAAATGTAAAGTTGGCTGAGCAGGTGAAGAAAAGGCTTTCGGAGATGGATCCCAGTGACTCGGGTGATCATGTTCTGATGTCAAATATTTATGCCATTGCAGGAAAATGGGAAGATGTAGCTGCAGTGAGAAGAACCATGTCTGATCATAGCATATCCAAAACTCCAGGATGGAGCATGATTGAAGTGAACAAGATAATGTATACATTCTTAGCAAGTGTAAAGCAAGGCGACATAACTAAGGAGGCCTATAAGAAACTTGAGGAAATAATGCAAAAGCTGAGAACCCACTCAGGCTACATCCCGGAAACTCACAACGTTTTGCACGATATCGAAGCTGAAGAAAAGGAGAATGCAGTGATTACACACAGTGAGAAGCTTGCTTTGGCTTATGGTATGGCGAGAAATGGAGAATGTGGTGTGATAAGAATTGTGAAAAACTTAAGGGTGTGCAGAGATTGTCATGTTTTTATGAAGATGGTTTCTGAGGCTTATGAATTAGAGATAATTTTGAGGGATAGAAACAGATTTCACACTTTTAAGAACGGGGTTTGCTCCTGCACAGATTACTGGTAAAGGTATTTATTNTCAAACCTCTGTCGCCTTAGTGTTACTTTGTGTGAATCATTTGGAGTACTCTTTACCTCATGTACCTGCCCTCAGGGTATATTCACGATCTTTTCTCGCGACACCATGGTTTTTTATCATTGTTTTCTTCCCTCATAGGTATTGTGTATTCGGTTTACTTTTTAACTTGACAAATATAATTTGGTTATATAAGACTTGAATTATTCCATAATCGGGTGAATGTTTGTACTCGTAAAAGAAACTACAACAATATATAAAATGTATACATCTAAAATAGTGGTAAATATTAATATATTTGATGATATATTAATTAACCAATAATTCAACCACTATAAATAAATTTATCTAATTATTATTATGATAGATGTATCTACTTTTAAGATATAAAATTAATAAGATTTTCGCGTTTCATATTTTTCTTCATCTTTTAATTTTGTGGGATATTTTTCATTACTTTATTAAACATGGACCAATATATTCATAACACAAATGAATTTAGAAGTCTACAATTAAACTCAAAACAAAAGTATATTTTTATGCAAAATAGATAAACAAAATTTGAAATAATACTAATATATTCCATTCAATATTTAACATTATCATTCAAATTTTCCACTATTAATTAAATGAATTAAGTGTGTGTAATATATAACATTGCATTGCAATTTTAATTTTATAAGATCGATATTGAATTGTTTCATTTGTAGAATAATAGTCCTTTGATTTTAATATTAGATCACATAATATTTTAAAATCATAATATTGTAATTTATTTTTCTAATATTAACTTTCGTTTCTTCAAATTATTAATATATTTTTGTATATTAGTATTTTAATTAGATTAGTCAGATTTAGCCATTTGGGTCACGCTGACTACGGTAGTTCTCTCTCCGAATCCGTCGCTAGAATTTCGCTTCAACCCGTCTGAATCCGAGAAGAAGCTCCCGTGTCTGAAGATTCTTCTCGACGAAGCAAGGTTGGTCTATTTCTTGCCTTTTCTATTATTACGCGCTTATCAGATCTCGATTAATCTGATTTCGTTGTTTATCAGAAAATGGCAGGGCGTTATGATCGCAACCCTTTCGAAGAAGAAGAAGAAGTTAATCCATTCAGTGTAAGCTATGACTATTTTTCTTTAGTTTTTTAGTTAAACTTTCGGTATCCAATTTCAGTCGGTGATTTCATTGATCTGCGGTTACTTGTTTTGCATTTCGGATGAATATGATGTAATTTAGTTGTTTATGTGAAGATTTATTTGTGTGATTTCGACAGGATGCTAAAGGAAGAGCATCTGGACAAGCGAAGTTTGGTGGAGGTTCATTTTTTACTACGGTGAGTTCATTGTTACCTGGCTGTAAAGTTCAGAGAAATCTAGTTCAATTTCTCTTCTGAAAGAGGCATCTAATTAAATATATGTGAATATTTGGAATCTACTCTGTGGTTTGCAGTGTGAGTTTTTATTCGATTCAATTTATATTGTGAAGGTAGATACGCTTTCCAATGTAACATATTCAGTCCTAACTCGAGGGATTGTATTGAATTGATGCTTGGAATAAGTCATGTGGTTTTATTACTCTTGTTGTTTGTTTTATTCATTAATTTAATGTTTTACTTTTATTACATTTTAGAATCCTATGAGCACTCCACCAGCAACAAACTCAAGGCTTACACCTCTTCCTCCTGAGCCTGCCGATTTTTATAATCCTACTGCAACAGTCGACATTCCCCTGGATAATGCTTCGGTATTTCAATACTCCTAAAATGCTCTGTTTTGATCATATTCTTGCTTTATTTTGAAATATATAAAAATTTTCTTTATAATTTGAACTCTGAGACTAGTTTCAAAACTAGGACTTGAGGAAGAAAGAGAGGGAGTTACAGGCTAAGGAAGCTGAACTAAAAAAAAGGGAACAGGTATCGTTATTGTCTTCTGGTTCAATTGTAAATTATATGTACTGCACTTCCTGAACACATGCATTCGTAAAACTCAATATAATAAGAATCACAGGCATCACAAGTCTGCTGCTTTAATTGTAAAATATGTGCACTGCTCTTCCTGAAAACATGCTTTGATAAAATTCAATATCATAGTAGTCAACAAGACATGAAAGTTTTTTATGTCCAATTGTATTGAAGCATTGACCTGTGGTCTTGAAATATGCAATAAAAAATGGATGCTTTTAATTTGAACGCACTTTTAATATGCTAATGATATTCTACAGGAAGTCAAACGGAAAGAAGAAGCTGCTGCACGAGGTGCTGTTTCTATAACAAATTTTTGAATCTACTACAAACCTTTTAATTTTTGGATGCAATGCTTGTTTCCTCCCCTAAATTTCAACTTGAGCAATCCCTAAGGGTACGCTGCTGATATCATGATAAATTGCAGCTGGCATTGTCATTGAGGATAAAAACTGGCCTCCTTTTTTCCCTGTCATTCACCATGATATCGCCAACGAGATACCTGTCCATCTGCAGAGGATGCAGTATGTTGCTTTCTCAACATTGTTAGGTAATGCTTTTGCAAAATGTTTGGTGAAAGTTACATTATTGTTTTTTTTATTATTTATTTTTTAGAAATATGAGATACAGTTTCATTGTTCATAATTCTATTTTTATAATTATTTGACTAGGGCAATTTGGCATTAAGGACCATCAATAAATGAATACTCGTCTCCTATATTACAAATTGGCATGTATTTTCATTCCATCATACTTTTACTGTTATATTTGTTTTAATGGTGTACTTGGTTTGTGATAAAAGTAGTGTATAAGTACCAAAGAGCTTCATAGGCATATTTATGCTGCATTTAGAAGTGAGCTGCACAACTCGTTCATCTATCCTGCTTAATTTCAACTAATCATGTATTACTGTGTTACTAGGAATTGCTTTGGCATTGTTTTGGAATATTATAGCGGTGACCACTGCATGGATTAGAACAGGAGGTTTGTCATACATATACTTTGAATTATCCACGTGCTGTTTGAATCTTACTAATGTTTATATTCTTCTAGATGCGACAATTTGGTTCCTTGCTATTATCTATTTCATATCTGGGGTTCCTGGAGCCTATTTCATGTGGTATCGCCCTCTCTATCGTGCTTGCAGGTTGTTAATTTTCTCTATTCCTTTTTAGAATAAATGTTACATATGTATTATATTTTTGTGCATTCTTCTGGCTAATGATGAGTTACTATTCGTCCTCTTATGTAAAACTTCATTAATACATAGTTTTGATTTCTCAACAGAACTGAGAGTGCACTGAAATTTGGGTGGTTCTTCCTCTCTTACTTTGTAAGTTCATTCAAAATTCTACAATCATCAGCAGGAGCACTTGTGAACCAATTCCTTTTTATGCTTTTATTGCAGCTCCACATTGCCTTCTGCATATTTGCTGCAGTTGCACCTCCAGTTGTTTTTAGAGGGAGATCTCTTGCGTATGTTTACCATCACCTTTCCCTTTATTTCCCTTTGATACAGAACAGCGCTTTATTACACCTTTACTAATTGCACGTAATTTTATGACACATTTCATTAATTTGTTGAGATATACTGCAAGTTCATCATTTTTATTTCCTCTTTGAAATTTCATAAGAAACTTACTAGTTGGTATGCTGTTTCATGTTTGCTGATTTCTTCCTTGGTCTCTTCATGCAGAGGAATCTTGCCAGCTGTGGAACTCATAGGCAACCAAGTTCTTGTTGGGGTGTGATTAATTTTCTTCATTTGTGCTATTTTTAAAACTTGTTTCTTTTCCATATTTTTACATCATGCGATTATTTCGAATTTGTACATTTCTTTATTAAAAATTGTTGGTAGGATTCTATACCAATCCGATTAAAGGCTTGGTAAGTCTAACTTTTTGCTTGTTTTCTCGCATTTGTAGATCTTTTACTTCATCGGGTTCTCACTGTTCACCATTGAGTCGATTCTCAGTGTTTGGGTTATACAGGTTTGACATTACCCCCACTTTTGTTTTTTGCACAAGTGCTATGCTATTCTACAAACACAATCCTGAAATTGTTTCTTACGTATCCTGCTGTGTGGTCTTTTCAGCAAGTATTCATGTACTTCAGAGGAAGTGGCAAAGCAGCAGAATTGAAGCGTGAAGCTGCCAGAGGAGCCGTTAGAGCTGCAGCATGATCTCTTTGGTAAATCTTATTTACTTGCATCCGTGTTCATCTGTGCTTGTCTCTTTGTTCCTTTTGTACAACAGCTAAATACGGTTAGTACATACACTCTAGATACACATTGTTTTGATGTTTGGAAATTGGCTTTAATGTACTGCTTGTGCATCGCTTTATTATTAAATTTTCCAGCAACTTTCCGAGTCTCTGTTGCTTTCAGCACATGGTATGCGTGTGAGCAAATAACTAAATACATTGATTTAAACTGTTGTTAGAAATACTTCCTAAATCATGGAATCAGGTGCTGTGTTTCGGCGCATGAGAACCGAATCTGTTGCCTGTAAAAAACCTCCCGTCAGCACGGTAACTTATATAGCTAGCAATACTTAATACACTTTACTTACTTGAGATCCACATAGATATAGCTGCTATCCCAAAAAGGCATATGTGATGTTATTATGCAGAAGTGTTAGCCATTTCATCATCCATGTCTAGTTTGTGAGATTCAACAGCAGCTTCTGCTGGTTTAGCTTCAGTTTCTGACTCTGTTTCTCTTGAATGCACTTCACTGATTCTCTCCTGGGTGACATCGAACTGCACAAGCAACAACAAATAGTTTTTTCTATTTGTGACATGAAACCGATGAAAACAAGTTAATTGATAAGGTAACCTTGTAGGCACAGCCGGCTATGCATGCACGGAAGCATTCCTGTAGCGAAAACAAAAAGGCTGAAGGAAGGGGGAATCTGGTTATGTAGTGAACTAGAATGAAAATGAGAATGAACATGAGAATGGTTTGATGGGAAAGTAGCGTACCTGTGAATAGGAAGCAGAACCAGGAGAGCGGTCAATGTAAGAACTCCATTTCTGGTTCTTGAAAACAGGGTCTTTGTAGCATATCTCATCACACTCTCCCACACCTTAAACAAACAAATTTTATCACTTGTCTCACCTCACAATGTTGTCAAATATGAAAAAAATGTCATACGATCGACTACGCCAGGAAATGAACCGAGGCGGTTCGTGATTCATTCGAGCTGATTCAGTCAAAGCTTGATTTTTTTTATTCGAGTGGAATTCAAATCGAATTCAAATTCTAACGAACCAAGCCTTTTTAAACTTGTTGAGTTCATGAGTCAATACTAGTATTTTTTCAGAAATTCGAACCAAAGAGTCGAACTCAGACCTGAATAACAACAAACCTTACATCACTTATTCCTTAGTATTCAAACTCGAACCGAACTTAGTTCATTTTGAGCAAACTCGAATCTTAGAAAAACACTCAAATTCGTTTCATTAGCATCTACAAGTGCCTAGTGATGCAATCCCATATGACAGGGCTTAACCTTATTTGTTATTTAAAAAAAACAAATGGTTTTGGGGAGTAATTAGATAACAAAACAAATCCTGGGGAACTTACAGTCGTCCCATGTCTCAGAATCAGCATCACAACCCTTCTTGCAGAATATTCTCCCTGTACACAAAAATATAATCACTTAACAACTCAAGTCGTTAGGAAGATAAGAACAAACAACGCCTTTTGAAATCACCTATAAAACACCCTATTAATAACTGAGTCATACAAGGAATGAATGCCAAATGCTAATGCCTGTTTTCACAGAATAACCGAAGAAAATGTTAAATTTCTAAAGTCGGGTCAATTTCATATAGGAAGTATGCTTGGATATAATATATAAAAGGATGAGACCATACCGTAAAAGACTTGTTCAAGTTTTTTACTATGGTCCACAATGCGTTTTATAAATCAATCCAATTTATATCCCACTTCCAATAGGACAAATATTCATATTTCAACAGAAAACACCATTTTTGTCTTGGTATTAAGTTTTCATACCATACATTGAGAAGATGATCCACAATTCCCACCACCAAAAGGGATTGATTACAAAATATTTAGTCTATGAATCTAAAAAAACCATACTTGGTGTAAGGAGATTGATATAATCATCCAAAATCGATTTCTTAAACAGTAACATATGGAAACAAGACCAATCCACGGAGCCAATTGTTCTTAGAGAAACAAAATGCTTTTTTCCAAGCGTTGATTGAAGTGATAAAATTATGCAGGAAATCCAACAAAATGAGAAGAAAATTGGCACAAAATTCAAAATCTATCATTGGAGTGCTAACGCATCTGTCAGCTAAGAACTAACAAGCTAAGAATCCGCTGTCATTTCAATAGAAAATTAATCGAAGATGCTTTATAATAAATGAGAAGGGAGAGAATTATTACATGGGATTTGCATGAGCGCGGCGTATTTGTTGTTGCATCGAGTGTTGCAGGGAGGAGCCCATTGATCGATTATCATTTCCTTAACCTTCATGGCGACAATACAATAACTATTCAATCCGATCGTTTGATTTCTTCATAACAGAAACCGAGAATTTAGCAATGAAATGGGGGAGGGTATGGAAAACTACAAGCCTTTTGAATTTTGCTTCTAGAACTATCTCAAACAAACTTAAATTAAAATATGACTATATTTGGATGTTCGGCCCTTCATTTTACACATCGAGAATTTGATAATTATTTGAGCAAAATTGTGCACTCTAATTTCAATTAAATATCTGGTTAACACTAAGTTATTAACCTTTTAAATTTTTATGATATTGTTGTTAACTTTAAATAATTCTTCAATTTATTTTTATAACCTTTCAATTATCGAAATGATAATATTTTCACCTCAAATATCCGATATATTGCGTAATTGTTCCTTAAGGTGCACAAAATTGTGCAAATTAGACACACAAAGTTCGAGAAAAATTGCAAATTTGACTCGTAAGTTTGAAAATTTTGCATTGATGCCAGATAATTCGATACAGTGCAAAGGTTAAAACAAACGGTATACATTACTTCAAGTGGCATTTATGCAATTTATTGAGTTTGAGTCATTAATATAAGCAAAGTAACTACTCTTTGAGTATAGTACATTATACAAATCTTACATTAACATATAGTAAATTATATGAAAGTTTAACTTGGGAGAAGATCTAATTTAACTAGTATGATATTATTTGTTTTGAACTTAGATAGTCCACTATAACTCACATAAATTCACATCCAAACACTCGCAATTTTTTCTTTTTTCCGAATCTTAACTTCTTAGTCATCATTCATTACATGATTACTATTAAAGCATGGGCATTCCGGATGGGACATCCGGTTGTAAAATGACGATCGGTAGTAATGCCGATCGACATGGAAATTGTTATTAACGAAGGTGATGGAGATCGGCGAGAAAGGTATCGATTGACATTGTTCAACACTTAGTCGTTTTTTTGAAGAGTATGGTAGGTAAAGTTAACTATGTATGCTCGAGGAATATGTGGTGTATCTCGGCGTCATCATGACTTTAGTATCCAAAAGTCTTAATTAGTGGCTCAATGAATATTGTGGAGATATGATTAGTGATTTGATGACCAAGATTATTGTGTTGGAGTTTATTTATATCTATAAATAGGAAGAAATGATGAAGTAAAACAGAAAAACCTAAAAGAGAGTCAGACATGGGGTTGATGTTGAAGTTGGGCTGTTTGTAGCTATTTTTTCTTCATTAGTGAAATTTTCCCAGGTTTAATATTAATGAGTTTTTTTTCGTATCTCAAGTTTCCATATATAAATATCGTTTTTTACTTGATTGTGGATCGATTACGAGCAATTTTCAAGATAAAAAAACTAACTTACATTAATTATATTTTCCACTAATTCAAAAAAAATGAAAATGAACTCCCATACCACAAATAAAGACAGACTAATTTTGTGAAACTCACAAAAATGAAAATTCATCTTAATTTTGAAAAATTACAAAGGTGAATACAATAGTATTTTAAAGTTGATTGGTAGCTTAAAAACATAACTATTCTATTCAACATATGACAATGAACTCCTTTCCCATTTTAGTTCAAACCAATGTTTTCATACTAGTTCGGAATTTCGTACCGATATGGTCGGTATAAAAAAATTATTTTTTATTTTTTCCAGGTCGACTCCGGAAAACCCGGGTTCCGACCCGAATACCCGGTATTTTGCGTATCGGTTGGTATAAAAACATGGTTTCAAACATTTCAAAAGTTTGTTAACCACAAGTCCCAGTTTCATTTCCAATGGAATCGATACATGATTCACTTCGGGTTCGGATTGGTCCCTTGGCTCACCAATCTTCTATTAGTGCAATGTGAGCACATTTAGCTTTCTGATTTTAATGCGATCCTTGATATTTTGATCGGAATGACTCATAAGTATTAAGAGAATTACACAAATTGCACCACAAATTTAATATAATGAAAGCATACACCAAAAGTTTAGAAAATGTATATTTAATGAACACAATTAAAACTCTTTAAAAATAACTATAAATTGAATAGTAATGATTTTTCATCCATTTTTTTTAAACAGTTTTGATAGTTTTTATTTGTTATTTTTGAAAATTTTCAAAGTTTGGTGTATAATCATTATGTCTTAAACAAATTAGTAAATCATTTAAGACAACGGACGGTAGACCCAAACTTGAACGGTTTTGGATTTTAGAGGGTAAATACTCAATTATACATGCTCTTTGCACATTTTTAAATTTTTGGGTCAATATAACCAATTATAATATTTTTAAATTTTTTACAATTTGTTAATTTGGGAATACGTCATTTACACTATTTTAAAGTTTATGACTAACATAAGACTTAACTTGTTAGATATTACGGGTCTCAAGCCTATGCTTATATTAGGTCTTCTACAAAACCAATTGTATTAGTTAATCATCATATTTAATCTCTTATCTTTCTTTATTTATAGTAAATTTTGGAATTTAAAACTAATTGATTATATAAAAATGAGTGATGTTCAATTCTCTAGTATGTGTATTTCATGATAGAGCTTTGAAATATGAGTAACTGAAGTAGAGTTATTATATTAAAATATGATTAAAAATATATTTCTACAAATATATTATATAAAATAAAAATACATTTATAATATATATTTTAAACTATGATTAAATATATTTATAATACACACAAATTTATCCTATAGTTCATGGTTTTATAATCCCTAAAGTTCAAAATTTTCATAATCGATCCTCATATTTTGTAAGTTTTGATAAAATCAATTATCAAAGTTTAGTCGCTATACCATAAGTGGTATCCAAAGTTTTCAATTTTGAAAATTGAGTATTATCGACCAAAATCAAATTCCGAAATCAATTTTACCATTTGGAGGATCTAATTACCAAATGTTGTAAAAATTGGAAGATTAAATTAGCTAAACCTTAATGTTTGAGTATTAAATATACAATTACAAATTATGATATAAAATTTACCACAACTATTGAAATTTGGAGAGCAAATGTACAATTTTCTCATATTTAAATATATTATTGTTGATCTGGTAAAATTGTCCTAACCCAATATTGGCTCAATGGCTGTACGGATGGCGAGGACCGGTATAGCTTACTTGAACCGGAGTGGCTAAAACCGGAGACGAGGGAACCCGACCCAACTCGTATCTGTTTGATGAAAAAAGCGTGTAGTGTAGTCGCGTATCTGTAATTTGTTTAACAGGAACAGAACACAACACAAACCCGAACGAATCTGCACTCAATTCCTTCCTCTCTTTTTCTCATTGACTCCTTCTTCCACATCGCCCCTCCTTCTCACCGCCGTCCCACTGCTTTCAGAGACGAAATGCCTGCTCAGAAGCGCCCTCGCGATTCCTCCGCCTCTCCTTCTTCCCCTCACCCGCAGCTTGAAGAGGAGAAACCCGACGATTTGCTCCCAGCCTGCGAGAATCACGTCGAGGATAAAGTAGATAACTCAAGCGGTGCGTGCTTGCAGATGTATACATGCTCACGTCTAGCAGTCATGCATTATCTTGTCACCACGAAATTGAACGTCGGCTAGCGCTTTATGTTCATGTTATTGAACTCTTTGGTCTTGGATTCATTTGGTGCATTTTCTGTGTTCGATTTTCAGATTCTGAAGGGAGTTCTAGCTCTGCGAATGGAGATACGGAAGAGTAATCTTTATTTATCCCTTTTTTGTGTGATTGTATATGAGCAAGCATTCACGTACGAGTTTACTGGCGTGCGTGCTGTCTTCAGATACTGATCTGTCCTTATTTTTTTCCTTTAATAATTTTAAATTCTTTAATAAGCGAAATGATCTTCGGATCTGCGTGATCTTCTTGTGCTATACTTCTTCTTCTTTGATCTTTCTACGATTTCATTGATCTTTTCTGTGCTTTAATTTCGCTTTTGAGTTTAAGATTATATGTTTTCTGCTGATTTTTTGAGGTATTTTGTACTTCCGAAAATTCCCAAGGAGATTATGATGTTTCTTCGTGTTCTGAATTTCTTTACAGGAAAAAAACTGAAGTCTTATTGATTCGTTACATTGGTCACTATGCTATAGATATTTGAATTTCGTTTTTGGAAGCCTTAAATTGATATCTTTTTCAATATGGCATTCATGAGTTTTGTAACATGGGATCTATTTTCTACGTGCCAATCTTAATGATTAAGGTCTATTCCTAAGTTTGTACAACATTATATGCTTCATCATCTTGGTGATTTTATTAGGCATCTCACTGTGTAGGTTTGATTCTTGCTTTTAAATTTATTTCTTTTTTCAACTTGTCGAAATTTCAAAGATCAAAGAGAGCTTCTTCTTCATGACTGTATTTTGAGGAAAATGTGTAAATTAAAAGAGAAACAAAGTAAGTTGCATTATAGATGAACCACCTAATGTGGATTCATGTAGTATCTAGTTGATGCTGGTTTTCATTTGAACTCACAATCCTAATCTTGAAAATGTGGCAGCAAATAAGAATTATACATTTTTAACTACCTCAAACATTATGAGTTAATTTGTATGCTTTTCCATCTTATCAGGACCACTGTACCTGTTTTGGTACATTTTTTATTGAAATGAAGATTGGATTTCATTTTCTGAGTGTTATTTTACTCAAAACACTAACTAACTGCAAGTTCTTTCTGTTGAATTAGATTTGTTGTTGTGAAGTTGGTTGAAGTGCGCAAGGAAGTTCAATGCCCTATATGTTTAGGTACGTCTCTAACGCCTTTTTGAAAACATCAAAACAAATCAAAAATCATATGCAAGAACCTGCTGTGGACACTGTTTTTAGCTTTTATTTTGACAATAAATTGCTTGAAAGCTGTTATTTTTAACTTTTAAGTACTACAACACAGGCCTTGTGCTTGCGATCTGTCTCATTATTGGATAATTTGTATTGTCCAGGCATTATTAGGAAAACAAGAACTGTAATGGAGTGTTTGCATCGCTTCTGTCGGGAGTGTATTGACAAATCCATGCGTCTTGGGTATGCTTATGTGTTTGATGTTCTTTTGACTAGATGTTATTTTCCTTTAATTAGTTTATGTATGTAGGAACAACGAATGTCCTGCTTGCCGTACACATTGTGCTAGTCGTCGCTCTTTAAGAGACGATCCAAATTATGATGCCCTCATCTCTGCATTGTATCCTGATATTGACAAATATGAGGAAGAAGTAAGTGTTCACTGTTCACAGACATATTATTATAACTTAACTTCCTTGTGTTTTTTAACAACATTTATTGCATTCTCAGGAATTAATTTTTCATGAAGAGGAGAAAGCTCGCAATGATAAGGTACCATGCTTAAATTTTCATTATTATTTCGGAAATTTTCGATTGCAATATAGTGTGATTTGAACATAATAAGCATATACTAGCTATTTGCATTTCTTCTGGATAAACATTTTTGCAAGTTTTGTTTATTTCAGATCCAAGCTTTAATTGCTCAGACTTTTCGTCGACAAACTGAAGCTCTGGGAAAGAAAAGAACACCAATCAGAAGCACAGTAGCTGCAAGTTCAAGGAGACAGAGCAGTTATCGTAAATCACGAGGTCGTAGGAATCACCGTTTACTTGGACCTAATGAATCTGATGAAGAAGAAGGTGGTATGGGAAATGACAGAAGCAAAGATTCATCATCAACTGATGAACATTCTACTGAAGCCAGATCAGAACGGCCTAAAAGATGGGGTAGCTCTCGAACTTCGAAGCCTTCATCTGGTGCCAATGCAGATGATGATTATGATGAAAATGATTCAGAACTAAATACTGAAGTACATGGAACAACTGTTGCCAGATCAAAAGTTTTGGCATGGGGAAAAGGTCGTATTCGCACAAACAATCGACACGGTGGACACACCTGGACCAACGGCAGGATTTCAAGACAAAATCGGATGTCGAAGCTAATCAACCGTCTCCAGAGTTCGCATGAAAATGACGATACGGTTAATGCTTCATATTTTTCTGCATTAACCTTCTTGATTTTATACCCTTTTTCTTACTTTGCATCTTCTTATTTCCTCATGTTTCAGTCCAAAATCAGCCTCAAGCTTATTTCCTTGGACAAGAGGAATATTCCGAGCTTGAAACGGCCTTATCTTTCGTGCAGCACCTCATCATCAGTCGTACACTTAACTCAGGTTCCAACTACATTCGTTTTTTTCTTTCATAACGTCGATAATTGTTAAATTTCTAGAGTCGGGCCAATTTACGTGGGGAGTGTGCTCGGATATAACGTATAAGAGGGAGGAGACCACACCGTAAAAGACTTGAAAAAGTCGTTACTTTGGTCCACATTCTCTCTTATAAACCAATCCACATCACTTTTAATTTCCGATATGGGATAACTTCATTATTTCAACACACCCCCTCAAGTTCAACCACTTGACAATTCAAATCGGTGGATTACCACATAATCAATTTCATTAAACCGGACTAACCCCGACAAGGTAACTCAGGATTTTCCGAACATGCTGTTCAAGTCTTTTACGGTGTCAGCTCCTCTCTCTTATACGTTATATCCAAGCATACTCTCCACGTAAATCGGCCCGACTCTAGAAATTTTACAATAGTCAAACAAGATTGTGTCTGAGAACTGTATAAATCGCAGTATATCGGGATGCAGACATCGGTTGAAACCAGCCAAATTCAGATGGTGATGGTAGAAGATACCCTTCTAGTAAACACCTCCGACATTTTCAGAGATCAATTCCCTTTTTTAGATCTCAGCATCAATGAATTGCTGTTACTTAACGGTCAGGACACTATTGATGAAATTCTAACGAAATTCACTCCGAAAAGTCTGGTAAGACCTTGCAATCCTTTAAATATACACATAGAAGTTGCATCTTTCGTATAAACTAGCAAATTTGGTCCTTAATACGTCACTGTTTACGTTTCGAGTGTAGTTTGTAAGTGAATCTCACATTGATTATGCATTAGGAATTTAAGTGAGATGAGCTGAAGATCAGCTAAGTTGATCGATAGGGCTTTAATAGACGGATGATTATTTAATGTAATTGTTAAACATTTACAGGTTTTAGGCTACCAAAAGAAGAATCCTTAGAGTTGGGGGATGCATGATGAACATTCCCAGACATGATTTTCGTGGTGTAACGTTAGTTCTAATTTTGACATTTTATTATTCTATTTATATAATTCTCTGATATCTAAGCAACGATGTTTGGATCTGTCAAAGCGGATTCGCCGAAACTCCGAAGTGAAAATTTTAGAAGAATCGAATTTCCGAAACGGTTTAGAACTCACTATTTTATAAATATAATTATATAAATTATAATAATAATCATTACTTGAAAATTGAAATATAACATTTGAACATCTCATCAATCTTAAGTTAATAAAAATTATTAACTATTAATAATTAACAACATTTAAAAATCAATTATCAAATATGTTTTAGAAAATGAATTACTTCTTGTAAGTTTCATAGATTTCAATACAATTCAGCACGCTTACGGAGCAGGGGCGGTAGTAACCAGAAGTTTCGACACACCATAGTATCTAAGGTATATGAAGCAACAATTACAATTTTGCCTTTCCAAGTGCATGACACCAACAACTGGGTAGTCCCGATGATCTACTCCAATGCATCAAATGGAAGGAGTTTGTTTGCCTCTAGATAACAAATCTATATGAATTTGTCTAGTTCATCTCATTTAAAAACCATGGGCTAAGGAGTACACATTTTCTATTAACCTATCATTCTAAAAATAATAATAATTTATGTTCCTAAATCTACGATGTAACAATGCATATAAATCAAAGTATTTTCAAAACTAACTATGGATGACAATGAGTAGACAAAATATTAATTTGTATAGGAATATTTCATTCTAGTATTATTGCATAATAATATTAATATTTATAGTTGATTAATAAGATCTCCCATTCAAATCCTCATAAACCAAATGAAATGGGATCAAGGTAGGATGATGCATTCAAATAAACTATGTTATACCTCGACATTATTAAAGATACGTAGACTACGTAATTAAAAACTTACCATAAACAAGTTTTTCTTGATTCTACTTCAAAATGCGAATTTCAGACCATTCAATTTCATGGCTTCAATGATTATTAACGATCTGAAAATTCGGAAGGTTGAGATGAATTCCAGTACCAATAAATTCTACTTAAACAAACAATCATCCTTCTACAGAACTAACATGAGAAACCAACAGATGTTGTCACAAGCTATTTGTAATGAGAATACAAACCGGAGTCACAAATCTACACATAAAAAAGGAACACAAGTCTAGTGAAATACAATTAATAATTAAACAAATGAATGAAATGATTAGAACAGCAACTGACCCTCATCAATAAACTTTTCTTCCATTCAATGATCACTCTAGTTATCTATCATGTATCCGTGTCGAAAAAAACCCAAAAAATGTCAATGAGGAGCCCGATACATTGTATTGAAAAAACAATCATGCTTTGGCTCTTTGGAAAACAAGAGAAATAAAGTGTAGTCATGGTATATAATAGGAATTTAAAACGAAAAATGTCTTCATGAATCAACGAAGGGATTCAGTGAAAAGGCAATTTTCTACATGGGGCATGTTCTGTATCAAGCTTTCTTCAATAATTATATGAATCATTGCAGATTCAGCTGTTTGAGTACAGAAAGCAACAGTTTTGAACTAATTTAAGGTTGTAAAGTTGCATTCAGGAAAATCCTTACTTTTTAAAGCGTGAAATGTACGGATGACAATCAGGTAAAATCAACGAAACACCCCATATAATCATCTATACTAAATGTAACCGAACTTAGAAATTTTGATAGCAAAAAAATCAGAGACACAGCTTAATCTAGATACCTTCAATAATCCAAGCATGACCACGAGGAGCAATGAAGAGCATTGAATTAAGCACAGCGGATGCAGTGACGGTGTGATACGGCAACAATGACACTGCACTGACTCTGCTCAACCCCACTGGCGACCTAATTCGCAGAAATTCAATTCAGAGAAAAAAATATCAAATAGAAATAATAACAATCTACAACTAGAAAAGTGAAAACTGAAACTCTTGGATCAACAACCTGAAAATGCGCGTCGAGATCGGATTTCGACCAGCGACTCCAATAGGAGAAGTACTAGCTCTCGGCCTCAATCCCGATGCCAATCTCGCAGCGGCTCCTCTAATAGATACAGATTCAAATCGCATTATTGACCTCGAGACGGCGGCTGCCATGGCGACGTAATTTGCCGACGAGACGAGAGAAGATAGAGGTTTTGCTTGGGTTTAGTCAAATCAAATCATTCATCTTTTGGTAAAGAAGATTTTGGGCCAATGCATGAAATTATTGGGCTTTTTAATATTAATGAATTCTACTCTAATGCAAATTCGGCCCAAACATAATTTATGTTGAAATAATGTACAGAAATATTAAGAAACTATGTTTTTCTCGTAGAGCCAGAAAAAAAATGTGCTTAACAAAAGAGAATGTTTAGAGTTTAGGGTTTAGAATTTAGGATTCTTGTAACAAAAGTGGCTCAAATTAGGATTCTTGTACGTCTGCAACTGAACAAGCAGTTTCGTGAATCACTCGAGTCGATTCACACAAATCTCGAATTCAACTTTTTTGAACTAAATCGAACTCGAATTGAGTTTGAAATTATAACGAAACGAATTTTGAATTTTTTAACCTATACATATTAATTCAACCCGATAATCAAACCCAAGTTGACCTAAAACTTATTCGAACCAAACCTTTAATTGCCAATTCCTTAATATTCTTATTCGAACTAAACATCGAAACAAATTTAGTATTTTCGAGCAGAACTTGAAGTTGAAAAACACTCAAGATTCGATTGATTCGTATCCACCACCCCTAGACTCTTCCAAGGATTTGTCTAGTTCTTCAATCTCCAAACATTTATAGTTTGGTAAAACTAATCTTTATAATTTGTAATGACATATTTAATCTATGAACTTTAAAGTTTTGTATATTTATTCCTCAAAGTTTGCAACATTTGATTTTACCATCTTAATATTTTGCGATCTTAATATTTTGATGATCAAAATTAACACAATCATAAAACTGTGTGAATCAAATTTATCAAAACTATATGGATAATTTGTGTCTCATTCACATGGTTTTAAAAACCGGTTGAACCAGTTGATCGGAAATGCTTTCTACTGGCCGGATCGGGGGTCGGATCGGTTTTAACTAGTTTAATAGAAAAATAAATAATAATATTAGTAAATATTTAAAAAAATATTTTTTTAAAAAGAACTCTAAATGAATTTTTTAAAAATGTAATTAGGTAATATAAAAAAGTAATAGAAACAAAAGTTTATACTTGATTTTTGGAATTCAAGAGTTAGAGTTTTAATTATCAAAAGTTCAAGTTAAACGATAAAATAATAATATGAAATAAAGCAAGAAAAGTTTCTTTAAGTTAATCCGAAAACCGATTTTCATAATTAATGTCTTCATCAAATATTGAAAGATCAATATCATCATTATCCAAATCTTGTGAACTAATTAGATTAGCCGCTTTTGTAATACAAACAAAAATATATATTTAACTCAACTAATTTTACAATCAATATAAAATTCAAAGTATTACGTATCATTTGAATATTGTTCAGTTTGTGATTCCAATCTTGGAGCCAAAGTATTACGTATCATTTGAATATTGTTCAGTTTGTGATTCCAATCTTGGAAGACCCAATGTATCATGCAACATTCTCTCATCTATTTCTTCATTCTGATGAAATGTTTCTACCTCATCAATCACCCGTCTACCAATTATTTTATCAATCATTTCCACAGCAATAGGATCATAATCTTTTTTCATCAACAACCTTAGATATTATAAATTAAGAACTAAAATAAAAATCAATTTTTAAAATGCATGCAATATAAAAGTGTAAGTAATACACTAACATTTCTTTTAGCTTAATGTTATAATATACGAATACCAAATCATTTAATCTTTCATGTTCCAACCTATTCCTCCTCTTTGTGTGAATTTGATCAAAATAACTCCAATTTCGTTCACACCCCGTGGTAGAGCCTGTTTGACCAAGAATTCTAACAGCAAATCTTCTCAAATTATGAGCACTTTGTCCAAACATTTTCCACCACTCATCCGATCAAACAAATATTCAATGTATGATTTATTCATTAAATATTTTACTAAATGAATTTAAAAAGAAAACTTACCCAAATTGAAAAACCAATTTTTGGGATTATCCAAATATTTCTTACCCAAATTGAAAAACCGGTTTTTGAAAAAATAGGTCAAATCGGTTTGAATCAGATCAGAATAATGCACGATTACCGATCGAACCAGTCGGATCGGTTTTTTAAAACCATGCTCATTCATGTATTAGATACTTGTTTATCTAATTTTTTGCTAACTGTGAGCATGTAAGTTCTATTGAACAACGATTTTATTGATATATCATAATAACAAAAATAAAACTTATTATAAATAAAAAATAATATTGTTTGTTACCGGTAGCGTAGGGCACCAACCCCATGTTTTTTTAGTAACGAACAATCTTACAATAAAACAAAATTCAATTATTCTTATAATATAGTGCCAAATTACAATAAATAAAAAGTAATATTCATTTTTGGTAATACCTAAGGCGCAGATATGAGAATTCAACAAAGAAAATTACACCGACTGGATCGAAGGAGAAAAGACNTAATTTTCAAACAATGAGTTTCTTTAGGTCTCGTGGTGATAAAATGTGTGTGGTGAATTTAATATAATTTAATATTTAAAAATCAAATTATAATGATAGCTGATATTCACTTTAAGGATCAAGGTAACATTATTTTTCTTTTATTTGAAAATTTACGCTTTAAAAAAAATGGTGAATGCACTTCATTTTAATTTGTTCAAATAAACCCAATGATGGTAGATGCAATAATTTGTTCAGAAAATTTTAAATTAATACTTACATTAATCAATAGAATGTGAAATTAAGAGTTACATAATGCAGACTAATAGTATGTAACTATTAAATAAATTATTGGTTTTAAATTTTGCGATTCCGGGGAATTTCGGTTCACGTCGAAATAAAATTATATCAATTTTTTTGAAATTAGAAGATTGGTTTGTGTTTTCCCAACAAATATTTTTTTATTTTAGAGTTCTAAAATAAAAATGTAGATGGATAAATTCTCAAATTATAATACTTTCCTTGATGAGGCTTTAAGTGTTGAACTTGAACAAAATATTTAATTCTTAATTTACAAGAAATATTGATCTTAAATAATTAATTCAAAGTTAAAATTTATAATTAAGAAAGTTTAGATTTAAATTAACAATAAAAGAAGGATTAACATATTAAAGTTATTAAAACATTCACTTACTACGATTTTGTTTTTAAAAATAATGTCACCAATTTTTTTAGAAATCTTGTCCATTTGATAGAAATTTTGTTTTTCAGATCCAATTCAATATCATATTTTTTTCCAAAATTAACGCATAGAGTGTGTTTTGTATGTATAATGAGAATGTAAATGTATTTTCAGAATTGATTGTGAGAATGTATTTGTAGAATGTAAATATGTTTAAGTGTTCTGGATAGTAAATAATAAATAATTAATTATGAATTGTGTTATGTAAAAAATGTTTATCAGAATGCATTATGAATATTAAAGTACTATTTTGTCCTTTAAATTATAAAAAATTATATTTATTTAATTTGAAATACATCAAACTTATATTAAAATAAGTTAGTATAGTTAAATTTCAATGTTATCTAGATGGTCTAGCAGAACAAATATTTATTGATTGTTCAGTATTTATCAGATTGATTGTTCACCGGCTCCTCACTTCTTTCGTTGTATTTTTATTTATTTTTTTCTTGATTTGTTTCAGATTTGTCCAACTTGGAGTCATTGTAAAAACATCTAAATGCCGAATAAAATTATATATAGCCATCGTCAGAAACAAAAAAATATTTAATTAGTTTTTTAGGGTCGGAAATGAAAAATTCCGGAAATCGATCATAATACCCAGTATCGGATGGTACCAAAAACATACCGTTAGTGCCCTAAATTTGACGTATTGGGTCTAAGATTATAATTAAATATTATTTTTTTAATATATATACAAAATGTTATCACCGGTCATACCGTCCGGATCACTATGAAATTCTAGATAAAACATTGATCGAAACGTAACAATAACTTAATGAAAGAAAGATAAAGAAAATGTGGGAATAAAACTAGAAAAGTTGAGTTGAAAATGTTGGAGTTTATTGCCACCAATAATTTGGGTTTGAGGGTAGAATGATAATTTTATTAGATTTAATGCATTGGCAAATCTAAAATGATATATTCCCTTCATTTTGCATTTGTGTAAAACCAATAATGTGTTTTTTTAAATTCTCATTTTACTAAAAAGATATGAGTGTTCTGCCAATAATTTTATAATGCATTATAATAATGAAAATATATTTTTAAAATGGGTGCAGTAGATTTAATATGTTATAAATTAAGAGTTTATTTCATGATTTAGCATGATTAAATATTTAATAATAAATAATTAAACTAAAATGTTAAATGTTTTTTGAAGTTAGAGACAAAATGTCTAATCTCACCTATCTATCGTTCAATGATTTAAATTGGTTTTGTTGTTCACGAACATTCATACCATTGCTTGACTTCAGTGCCCCAAAACCATAAATTAATTGCTTAATTGACGCGACAATACATATATTATTTAATATTAAATAATATCCACCCCCAATAATTAATTAACAAAACTTGTATTTAATAATTCATAATATATTTTTTTTACACTTGCCATTTCTTTTCAACAAAATAACGCTTATTGACATTTGAGTTGATGTTTTTTATAAAATTGTTTAAATTCAATCAAAGTTATTTTATCTGTTAAATTATTCAATATGTATAATTACTATAAAACTTAATATTAACTTGGACCTAGGGGTGCCGTAGAATTTAAAATAATTAAATTTGCACCTAGAGGTATCAAAAAATCAAGTTCGTTAACCTTTCGAGTCGAGCCAATTAAGGCTCGAAATTGATTTCTTCAAACTCAAATGAGTTCAGTTAGAGTTTTAATTCCGAACCTCAAAACATCTAACAAACCGAGCTGGTTTATGAGTCAACGGTATTATAATATATATATTAATAACATAATCTTTACATTTTATTATATATTTTTAAAAAATATTATTTTTATTCAATTATGAACCTTAAATTCAAACTCTAGTTAAATCCATACATCAACCAAATCGAACCTTAAATAATAGATTTTTTATTTTTGGAACTCCATAAACTTGTTGTTCAAACCAAAACCTTAAAAAACATTCAACTTAATTGGATTTATTTAGTTGGACCCATCTACATTAAATGGTTTTATTTTTTAATATTTAGTAGTTAATTTTTTATATAAATTTTCACATGGTACCCATTGCATTAAATATTTTACATTTGTAATATATGAATTCACTTTAAAGTAATCAAGTTAAATGGTAAGATATCTTAAATAAAGATAATTGTTCTAAAAATTAATATTAGTCAAATTTAAATGTTAATCAATGCTAAAGTATTGATTTTAATATGTGCCATTATAATTTTGAAAACAATACAAAATGAGTGATATTATTTATAGATATTTACAAATTTTTCCCAATATCTCTATTTAAATATGACAATTGAACGGTTAAATCATTAACCATTATATGTTTTGTCTATAAATTTGATAATATGCCAAAGGTTAATAAATCTTATTTTCTATAATTTATCATTGTAAAAACTTAATAAGATAATAACTAAATATTAATATATCGAAATTTTGATTTCCCAGTTGGAATGTGAAAACGTCACACCTTGGAATTGAGATAAAATTTGAAATAATTCCAATACTAATCCATAAGATTACTTCATGGAGCCGAACTGCTAAAGACAAACCCCTAACGCGAGAGACTATAATATACATATGCCAAATTCACAAATTTAGTGCACCCGTATTTACTTAATCAATTTTTTGAGATTAATTTCAAACTTTGGGATCAATGTTGTTTTATTTTGTAAACTTTGAAAATGAATATTATAAAAAATGTAATGTTCTTAGACTAAGGCTATGTTCTGCAACGGATCTAAGAATGTATTTTATTTATTAAAACGCGTTTTGGATAATTTTACAGAACACTTACCCGATTACATTATGCATTATGAAGAAAAACAATTAGAATGCAAAATGACCAATTTTGGTTGATTTGAGATTGTATAATGCATTCTTATTTTTACAATTACCATAATATCCTTCAAATACTAAATTTCATTTAAATTTTTTTATTCATAATGTTTTCATACCGACCGATATAATAAAAATCGAACGACACTAGTATTTTGACAGTATTCCCGGTACTAGGTTTACTGGTCGGAATCCGGGTTTTTGTGTTGACCCAAAAAAAATAAAAATATTTCGTACCGGTCCGGACAGAAACGGTACCTAGACCGGTAATCTTGTCGATGTCGATAATATAGTGAGTAAGGATTTGAATGCAAATAATATTGTTGTATTTTAATTTCAGTTAAATGATATTTTCATCATACTTATAACTATAAGAGTAAAAACATATATTTTAACTGAAAATGCATTATCAATCTTAATTCATACATAACATGATTTTATTCTACAACTCAATATATAATTTACATAACACCCAATTCATTCTTGATCTGTGATCACATTATGAAAACACATTCTCAAATTGCATTCTAAATCTCAAAACACATGCAGAACATAGTCTAAAACTACCAAAAAAATTAAGGGACCAAATTACTAAAAGTAACAAATTTTGAGTATGAGTTTGTGACATATAGTAATTTTCTATTTTTTGACAAAATTTAATTTATTTGTATTGATAAAGTAGGGGTTAAACTTAAGATAGAAAACAAGCGTGAGGTGCATGTGGAGACTGCAGACAGATTTAATGCAATTGGAGTGTGTCTACCAATAAACGTGAGGTGCGTGAGGAAACCAAATATTTAGGTAAATTAATATAATTTAGTTACTCAACTTTAATATTTTTAACAAATTTGTTTATCTAAATTTGCATTATTTGGCAAATCAGATTCAAAGTCGTAAAATTGATCTACAAAATTTTGTCATACATACTAAAGTTTATGAAGTTTAATGTTTTGATAAATTTGGTTATTTAAATTTACAATATTTTTCAAATCAGATTCAAAGTGGTAAAATTGATCTCCAAAATTTTGTCATACATACTAAATTTTATGAATTGATTTACTAAAATTTAGAAATTATGCTGATCAATTTTATTATCTTTGTAAATTTGAGGATCAAAATTACAATAATTATAAAAATTGAAGGACCAAAATTATTTTAACCATGAAAGTATTTGAATCAAATTTATATTTCGCGCAAATAAACAGATTAGACTCATAGAGTTCTCAGTTGAGGCCCCTCCCTAGCCTCCCTCGACTCCATCATCAGTTATTATCACCGGGCAAGGGGGACCCTGGCGCCCAGCCCACCCTCTAAATGCTATGCCAATTATTCACCATTATTTTTATTCCTTATTCATATTTCAACATTGAATTCTCAGTTCTTTTATTTTTCAACAAGTAGAATGGGTTGATAGTTTTTTGATAAATAATTCTAAATATATTAATTTTTTAAAACATGTTTACTATATTCAATTATTGATATAATGGTGTTGTTTGGAACAGCAGTCTACCGTCCGGTGCGGTGAACGTACCGCTGTTATATTATATTTTAACCAAACATCATTAATAATTGCGTTTGTGCGACAGTAGAAAACATCGGTGAGTTCACAGTTGGTTTAACCAAACTGTCACCAGAACGTACCTGTCAAATGTCAATTTTACCATTGATAAATTATAGTTTAATTTTTTTTAAAAATTATTTTAATCAATAACTTCTATAAAAAAATAATTTCTAATCTATAAAAACATATATAACAATTTAAAAATATAGTTTCTGATATAGAATATATCATAAAATAATATGAAATATAATTTTTAAGTTATATATACTTACTTATAAATAAGGGCAAAAAAGTCATTTTACGACATCACGATCACTACACCACTGTTTCAAACAGTTTTTTTTAAATCACGATCTGTTCACCTCACCGCACGGTACAGTCATCTCATCTCACCGCTATTTATCAAACGATGTTCCAAACGTACCCAATATTTCAAACACTTTCGACAATTGGTTTATTTTGTTGTGTAAATATTTTTCTTAGTTCGTTATGTATCATGAGTTGCATGAACCGGGAAATCTTACAACCGAGTTCCTTATACTTATTGATTATAAAAATCACGATATAAAGAATATAAAACATAGCACTCTATTGTCAAAATATTAGCAGAAATCTCAAACATTTTGATCTTCCAAATATTGTCAAAATTGGTGAAATATTTTATATTATAATGTTTTTCTTATATACCGGAGAAGTTAATATTCATATTATATCCTTACGAAAAATTTACATACTGATTATGTATGTTAGGAAATATAAAATTGACCATATATTATATTAAATTAATTAGCTATTAACATCGGTGTCTTATTCCCTAACAGAATAAGGTGTTTTTCTATGAAGAATTTTTTGAATATGATAAAACATCACAAATCTGAGTGATGTGGTGATTTGCTATTAAGCTCAATTTGCAAATAAATAAAGAAAATGGATCAAATCTCAATAATTGAATCTTTGAAAAGTATTTTTTTTCCATTTTCTAAATTTATAATTGTTTCCATTGGACCATCTCCGATGGTATCCGTTACTATATGGAAACATGGTTTCTTTTAGTGAATAAGACATACATATTATTGTTTTTTACATTTAAATAAACACAATTTATATTGATTCTGAATTCTGATTTATACTAACTAGAACCACGATATGAGGACCACATTGCACCCTACATATAAACTTTGATTTATAATGCATTTTAATTTTTTCAAATACAATGTAGAATAAAATTGTATTTTTCTAGGTAAATGTGTATATGCACAATTTCATAAAAACAAATATTTGCCAATTCGAGTTATTTTGTTTTTTATAATTTCACTTTATTTTTGTTATCTCTTTTTATTATCTTCTTTTTTAAATGTTATTACTTTATTTTCCCTATTTAGAATTTTCATGATCATATTTATAATTAATGAATATAATTGTTTTATTATCTTATAAATAAATTCTTATTCTACAACTATATTTTTAAATTGTTATTATGTATTCTACACTTTGTATCACTTTTTGTATGTACACGATACTAATTACCTATGCGGCACCGACTCGTCCGACCGATTCGGTGCGACTCGACACGACACGACTCGGCAAAAGTATAAGAGTTGTATTTTCGATTCGGCTATTATTTTTAAATAACATAATATTAAATAATGTTAAAATTTGTTGAAAGTTACATAAACTATATTTTTTAAACTACAAATAGTTTATCAATTTATTATATAAGATAATTCAACTTTATAAAAAATGAATATAATTGTTTTATTTCATGTCTCCCCAAAAGCAACAATATTTTGGTCCATTATCGCTTACACGATTAATTTACAAGTAGAAAGATTATATGACAAAGTCATGAATGCATATAAATCATTTTTCTAACGAATAAAAAATATAATTAATGAAGAAATCAAAACGACGTCGTTTTGTGTCAAATGTCAAGAGTCGTAGCGAGTCGGAGAGTCGGACGCAGTCCGACACGAATACGTGAGGAAAATTGGAGAGTCGGTGCAGCACAGCTAATTACTAGTCACTAGCTAGCTATTTATATCTAAATAATTATGCTTTAAATCATTTACTTTACCGACATTTAATTTAATTGATTGTTGGAAATTTGAAACATCTAGCCCTATCATACAAACTAACACGTGAAATAGCTTATTTATTGGAGAAAATATCAGAAGTGGGATCATCAAACATAGCGGCTCGGCTGGTGATATTAATTAAGTTACCTACCAATTTAATTTAATTATCTGCTCTATTATTATTTTCTATGCTTTATATAATAGAAATACAATAAGTTGTATTTCCCATAAATTTGACAAAATTAGTTTCATCATTTGTAATTCAGAAAACTTTTAATTTTTCTACTATTCATCATAAAAATGTATAAATTCATATAAATTTGATACCCAAATTCATAATTAGTCTCAATCTTTTGAATATGATAAAATTGATTCTCATAATCTGCACATAATTACAAAAGTGGCCTATGAACTTTATTTATTTGACAAAATTAATCATTGTAATTTTTCGCTTACTTAAATAATGAGGTATTTTTCTCACATTTTATTCTTTATTTGACCTGCCGCGATCGCATTTGTGTATTCACATCTGCAAAGTATGACAGATGTAAAGCTTAACACATACTTGTGAGGACTAATTTTGTTATTTAATTGGTACGGGGACTAATTGAGCTAATTATTTTTTTAGGGACTTCAATTGTCAAAATTGAACTCTTTAAGGATCAATTTTCCCACACAATGAAACATTGAGGTATGTTTTACCAAACTAGGTAAAATATGATGGTCAATTTTACCTATATAATGGAGATCATAATTACTATTATTACAAAACTCAAATATTAACTTTGTCAACTTAAAGTGCAAGAACTATTTTTAAGTGTACCCTTATAAGAACTATTAGAACTCTTTATATTTGTTTACATATAAGAGATAAGCGTGACCCACAATGATAAATACATTTAATTTAGTTCACAAAATCTCGCTAGATTGGTCACAAAGTTCAGAATGGTCACAATGATAAATATAGGAGAGGGAGTGTGTTCTATTCTCTCTCATCAATTTGGTATTGAAATTTAATATTACAATAAATTTAGAAGATGTGTGAAAATTTTACTGATCAAATAAATTTAAAATATATGAAAGTGGTGAGTTTTAAAGTTATTGAATAATGTATGGTTTAAAGTTGATTGTTATACGGATACTATAGATGAATTGGGGTGGGTCGGTACACCAATATCTATATTATAATATTGGGATATATCGATTGGTATTTGGTATATCCCAATCGATCATATTACAAAGATGATCGATTGGCAGAATATATAATGTTTTTATAATATTATAAATATAAAAAAATAATAAAAGTTAAAAATTATAAGAGTTCGAATATTGTTATGTAAAATATAAGATATACAAATATGAATATTAATATAAAATTTATGTGAGATATAGATTGAGTTTTAAGAGTGATATTACTCTATATGACCTTATAGGTCTAGACAAATGATGGAAGCATAGATTTAGATGTTTGGGTGGATTTGTAACTCTTAAAGTTATGTAAGTGAGTTGAGTGTTTTGTATGGTATAAACAAAGTAATAAGTATCACAAGAGTATCAACAATAACACATGAAATACATGAGTATCATCACATTAAAAGATAGTGACATAAAATAATTTTAATATATTAAAATATTAACAATTTTTAATACAATTTTAATACATTTTATTTTTAAACAATGTATCAAAAAACCCCTAAAGAGAATTTGTATTTATTTCCTAGAGTTGCTCTATTAGGCTATGTTCTGCATACGTTTTGAAAATTAGAATGCAGTTTGAGAATGTGTTTTCAGAATGTGATTATAAATCAAGAATGCATTGAGTGTTTTGTAATTGATAAATTGAATTGCAGAACAATAATAATGTTCTGTATAAAATTAGATTTATCCAAATTAGACTCATCATCGCTAGTATTTACATGACGAAAGAAATTATGTATGGTTATATTTGCACGTTAAAAATACATGAGAATTGACAACTTACAAATATGTCGAACGATATTGTAAATGTGAGATTGTTGAAGTTTGAAGAAAATATGATTTTTTAAAGAATATATTTATAATTTAAATAACGACAATGCATTCTAATTTCCAGATTCAGCCTACTACCACATTCTGCATTCAAATAACAATTTGAAATGCATTATGTTTATAATCAGAATGTAAATACTGTAGTGTTCTGTAAAAACTGTAATAATGCATTCTAACATTAAAATGCATTTTGAGAATACATACATAACATAGTCTTAATTTTCTGCAAAATCTGTAGTATTATTTATTTACACAAAGGAGTGTTATCATTAAAAATGGGCATTTATTATATTTTGATGGCAGCAGAGATATTTATAAATTATAGTACCAAAAGAAAAGAATGTATCCATCTGATAGTAATATAATGTTGGCAGAGCATCAGATATTTCATCTGTGACATAATTGTGGTCGTGATCCCATCCACTTTTGTACAATTTCATTGACTCGTGAAACAAAAATGGATAGCCATTTTAACTTTAAGTGTTGAGATGAAATGACAATCGCTATATTTGGAATGTATTGCGTGCTTGATCGATTTGACAAGGAATCGGTGTGAGAATATCATATGGAGACAATTGATCTAAGGCTGAATTGAGGCATGTTGTGATTGATCGATTTAGGGCCGAAGTCAACTATGTAAATGAGGTAATTAAGAAAACAATATTACATCAAATCATGATATGATTTGATCCGAATAAATCGTATTGGTGATACGAATTAAATATTAAAAGATATTATATTTCCGTAAATATTTCAATTGCATCATCTATATAAAGAAGTACAACGAAAAGAACGCACATGTGAAATATCAATTTTACCCTTAATAAATCAGGGTTCAAATGTTTTGTTTTTTATACTTTTGATAAATAACTTCTTATATTTTAACAATTATATGTTCAAACTATAAAATATATATAATAATTTTAAAATGTAGTTTTTAAAAATATAAAATATAATTTTGAGTTATACATAATTAATTAAAAATAAGTCCAAAAAAATCATTTATAAAATCACAATTATTGTACAATGTTTTCAAAAAGAGATTTTTTTAAATCATTATAACTTATATCTCGTTCATTTCAAAGTAGAATCATTTATTATCTACTAATAACATAGCGTTATTTCTCCAGTTGTTGCAAACATGGCCATTGACTATCTACTAATTAGTTTCATGCAAAAGATGAGTGGATTTTTTTTCCGCCTATCGATCGCTATTGCCATCTCCGTCACGTAGTCCAGTTCACAAAGAAGTGAAACAAGTTAAAAAATATTATAATAAGATAATTACTTATTATACCACCTTTCATATAAATTAACAAATTTTTTATTTAATATTACATATATTCTCAATATTCAATCTTTTAATCATTTACTATTTTTCTTAACCTACTAACCGAATTGACCTTTCTATTTGTATTTTATAGCGATTCTCTAGACTTTTTCCAATTCACTGCAATCTTTCTTTGATCCAAAAATGATGGCCGGAGATTGTAGCAAACCAACAAAGCTTTCAAGACGTGAAAGGTTAGATTTTTTGTTTGTACAACACTGCGATTGTACAACATATATTCTCAATACCCAATCTTTTAACCATTTACTATTTTTCTTAACTTACTAACCGAATCGACCTTTCTGTTTGTATTTTCCAGCGATTCTCTAGAAACTTTTTCCAATTCACTGCAATCGTTCTTTGATCCAAAAATTATGGCTGGAGATTGCAGCAAACCAACAGAGCTTTCAAGACGTGAAATGTTAGATTTTTGTTTGTACAACACTGCGATTGTACAACATATATTCTCAATATCTCATCGTTTAACCATTTACTATTTTTCTTAACCTACTAACCGAATCGACCTTTCCGTTTGTATTTTCCAGCGATTCTCTAGAAACTTTTTCTAGTTCACGACAATCGTTATTTGATCCAAAAATTATGGCCGGAGATTGCAGCAAACCAACAGAGCTTTCAAGACGTGAAAGGTTAGATTTTTTGTTTGTACAACATTACGATTGTACAACATATCTTCTCGATATCTAATCTTTTAACCATTTACTATTTTTCTTAACCTACTAACCGAATCGACCTTTCCGTTTGTATTTTCCAGCGATTCTCTAGAAACTTTTTCTAGTTCACGACAATCGTTATTTGATCCAAAAATTATGGCCGGAGATTGCAGCAAACCAACAGAGCTTTCAAGACGTGAAAGGTTAGATTTTTTGTTTGTACAACACTACGATTGTTAAAATACTGTCCAATATCGGTTGTAAAAATAGAATAATTATAGTTTATAAGGGGTGTGATATCATGAATAATTGACTTGTAATAGTCTTTTCAATATAATTTACTTCTTTTATAAACTGTACTACATATTCTCCGGTCCATTGAATCTTGAATTTCTGCGTGGTATCTGACTCGAAAGTGGGTTTCAGGGATTTCTTCTGGTCAGTGTTTTAAAACCCAACCCAGCTGACCCATTGGGTTTCGGCTGATGGGCCAGAATATTTTAAAAATAAAATAAAATATTATTTTTTTATAATTGTTTTTTAAAATATATTTTTTAATAAAAATAAATAAATTTAATAACATTTTCAACACCATTCGAAAACTGTTGATGACCCGTTAAAAATTCCGGTTCACCAAACGAACTGTATTTAAGAACATTGGTTCCGGTTTAAACTGAAAAAAAACTCTGTTAGAAAAATGCATTGAGCTTAAACGACAAAATTAGATCGATCTATTGTTTAAGCACTATCGAGTATATTAAAGAAAGTTTGAACCGAGCAAGACCAGTTCAACTAGAGGAAGAGCGTTGAAATATTATCCCTGTTGAAGTGGAATAATTCTAGTTCATAAGAGAGTCACATCATCAACAATTGGTTTCTCATATTCTTTTCTATGAGATTCGCTTATGTTAAGTGCTTATTTCTACAACTTTCTTGATTTCAGAGTGTTGTAGACTTGATGAGCTGCAATAAAAACAAACCCTTTAGCTTTGTTGTTTTTCAATATTTACAGTGATTTTGTTATGCCTGGAAACAACCTCAGGATTGTGATGTACCCTTGGTTTGCTATGGGTCATCTCACAACTTTTCTTCACATATCCAATAAGTTAGCCAAAAGAGGCCACCAAATCTTCTTCATTCTTCCTAAAGGAACAATTCCCAAGTTACAACACTTGAATCTTCATCCTAAACTCATTAACTTCATTCCCTTAACAGTCCCTCAAGTCCAAGGATTACCCCATGGAACAGAAACCACGGCTGATGTCCCTTTCCCAATGTACCCTCTTCTCCGCAGAGTAATGGATCTTACAAAGAGGGAAATTGAATGCCTCCTTGAAGAATTAAAACCTAATTTTGTCTTCTTCGATTTTACCCACTGGTTGCCAAGCTTATCCTCCAGACTGGGGTTCAAGTCAATTTTGTACTGTACCATAAGTCCTGCTGCTGTGGGTTGGCTCTTTNCAGAGCCGCGACATTACGCACCAAACCTCGCGACTGACCACTTCTCGCGAGTGTTTGAACCGAATCTCGCGACCAGCTTGCCACAGCCCTGTCTCGCGACATTTCGTTGTCTTTGGCCTTTTTGAGTCTATTTGATCGTCTTTCGATCCGTTTTCACCCATATTATCGTTATCATCTCACTGTAATTGTATTACTTGACTATTATAGTGAAAACCAAGGTAGAGCTTCGCTCTCCCGAGGACGTAAGCCCGCACATTGTGGGCCCAACCTCGTATACCGCTCGTGTCCCCACAACAACATAATTTACGAATTAATCATAAATTGACTGATCTAAAAATAAATACCCAAAACATTTTTAGATAAGATCAGTTTGGAACATCGTTTGATAAATAACGGTGAGATGAGATGATTGTAATATGCGGTGATTTGAATTAGTCGTGACTTAAAAAAATTGTTTTGAAACAGTTGTGCATTGATCGTGATATAATAAAATAAATTTTTTTGCCCTTTTTTATAAATAATTATATATAATTTAAAAATTCTATTTCATATTATTTTATGATATATTCTATATCAAAAATTATATTTTAAAATTGTTATATATATTTTTATAGGTTAGAACATGTAATTGATAGAATATAAGAAGTTGATCAAAATTATTTTTTTAAAAAATTAAACTATAATTTATCAAAGGTAAAATTGATATTTGGTAGGTGCGTTATGGTGGTCATTGGGTTAAACCAACTATGAACTCACCGTTGATTTCTTCAGTTACACGAACGCAGTTATTAATGATATTTGGTTAAAATAGAATACAACAGCGACACGTTCACCGCACCGAACGGTAGACTGATATTCAAAACAACATCACTATGTTGTACATGTGTTTTGGAAGCATGTAACCTTCATGTGATTAATTCAGAGATACAAACAAATTTTCTCAAATACAATTCGTTTATTGATCCAAAATTCTCATCATCGGATTGAATTGTTGTTAAATCTTTCGCATAGATATTGAATCATTATTAATTTTTTTTAACAATAAAATTACAAATAAGTGTAGGCAATTTAAAGTTTAAATGATGATATGTTGAATCTCACATGTCTATTGATATGTTTGTTCAATGAATCCGTCAAGTTCAATGAATCAATCTTCAAATATGAAAAAATTAAATCGGATTTGAAATATCTTAATTCAATTATAAAAAATTTAATGGTATTTTCAGGACGTCAAATTTTATTGAATGTTATCGAAATTGGATAACAAGATATTATATAATTCAAGATTCAATTATTTTAATTTGTTGTTCTACATTTATTTATATATTGATATAAAATAATGACATTATTTGCTTAATTTTGTTTGTCATAACCTCCGTATAAGTTTAGAAGAATATTTACTTTAATTTTGAAAAATCAAACCGATTTAAACCCGTTAATCGATAAATTGACCGAATTGCCACCATTGCCAACACGCAAAAATTAATGAATATTTTTTATTTATTTTTTCTATACGAATACATTCTTCAACTAGGGTTTGGGGGAGGTGACGGGAATCGGATTCCGATTTTAAGATAACGGGCACTAGGGGCTGTGATATACTAGAATCACCTTCGTCTCTAGAAATTCTCCTTTTCTCAGTGAGTCAAAAGGACAGGAATACTTAGGCAAACTCGACATCAATGGGAAGAGGGAAGTTCAAAGGGAAGCCCACCGGTCGCCGTCAGTTTTCCACTCCCGAAGAGATGAGTATGTTTGATTGATCGTTTTTTGCTTGTTTTAGAGTGGAGGACTTTGAGATCTATGTATATGATGTTTCTTCTTTGAGAAGTTATATGGTGAATCATTCTAATAGTGATTTTGGTCTGTCTATCGGTTACCATGCTCAATTTCTTTCTTGATTTGTTAACCCGGTTTTACAGTGGCTGGCACATCCGCTAATCGTCCTCGCACCTTCAAGAAGGTTAGTTTTGTTCCTTTCTTCACTCCGTTTCATTTGTCTTTGTTGCGGTTGCTGATTGTAAAAGAGTATCCCGATTTCTTTATTGGTTCTGCTTTTCATCTTACTTTTCATTTTTCTAAATCTGCTTGAAATCTATAAATCTCAATTTGAATGCAAAATCTGAAATTATTGGGCTTAATATCTATTTTAAGCTGAACTGAGCTAGCATACTTGCATGTCCAATTTATTGTTTCTATCTGCTTTAAAATATTAGAGAAGCATATCATTATCGTGTTTAATGAGGATTACATTTCTATGCCTTTGTTTTTTCTTCATCTATATATATATGGTTGATTCGTTTCTCTTTAATGTATTCTCATATCCGACCAGGAAGTAGCTGAGGTAGTCGAAGAAGAAAGGCTTGATGAAGAATCGGAAGAGGAATCAGAAGAAGAATCTGAAGTCAGTACATTATTATTCATTCGTTCACAATTGTTTAACCATTCTCACTTTCTTATGTAATCAACAGAAATCTAAAGGTGCTCAAGGTCTCATTGAGATTGATAATCCAAACTTGGTTAAGCCAAAGAATGTGAAAGCAAGTGATGCCGATGTGAGTTCCTAATTAAAAGGCTACGAAGGGTATCTCGAGCCAATGGATATGATCCATGTAGCCCACTTAGATTTTTATTGTTATTTTGTAAAAATATTCACATGGTTTGTGATTTCTCTCTTTTTCAACTTTGCAGTTTGGGAAAACAACCGAGCTTTCAAGACGTGAAAGGTTAGATCTTTACTATGCATTACATTATGATTGCTTCTTTCTTCAGCATTCCTGGTTTGGTTGCATTCATTTTTGCTGTAATATTTTATATTGTATGATCCAAAGCATAAAAAAATGAATTTCAAGTTTGAACATAGAACATATGAAACGAATTCTCTCGATGAACTGCCAAAGGTTGCACAACAATCATACATATACTGGATACCCTTTTTTATCTTAATAAATGTCTTGATGTTTACAGAGAGGAGATTGAGAAACAGAGGGCTCATGAAAGATATATGAAACTCCAAGAACAGGGTAAAACCGAACAAGCAAAAAAGGATTTAGGTGATACTTCTGATTCTGAGATTTGCTTCATAATCCTTTTTCTCTGCTTATTCTTTCTAATGGATAACTGATTTTTTCATTGAAGTACGGAAGTAGAATGAATTAGAAATAGATTCAGCGTTTGTATTTGCGGATAATTCTCTCATCCCGGTAGCATGTCCTTTGCAAAATGATCTTCATACTTCTGTTTTTGTGTATTTGGGATGTAATATCTCTTTGTATAGTTGTTGTTTTGATTTGATATATCGTCGTTTTATATGTGCAGAACGATTGGCTCTTATACGCCAGCAAAGAGCGGATGCTGCTAAGAAACGGGATGAAGAGAAAGCTGGTAATGAATCCTTCTATTTTCAGTTCAGTTACTTTTGGTTTGGTTTATTGAATCCTTTACGTTTTTGCAGCTAAGGAGACCAAGAAGTTGGAGGCCCGTAAATGATGTTGAATTCATTTATGGTTAGCTTACTCGTCCACCTTATCTTATTTTGTCAACATTTCTTGTGTTCCAAACGTGTTAAATTCTATATGTTTTAAAATCTTTTTGGTATTTACAGTTTTTTAGTTATATATAATTATTCGTTTATTATAAAAAGTATATTGTATTTATTTTAATAACTAAGTAAAATCAATATAGTATATACACATTTAAAATATAAAATTATAAATTTAAATAATTCAGTAATGTAAAACCTTAGTAACCATTATGGCATACACATCTAAGTTTTCGTTTGTGTTTTATGTGTAGTCCGAAGTTTTTTTCTTGGACTGCTCATTTGCTGCTTTGGTTTGGTATTTGTTTATTTGTTGTGGTCATTGAGTTTGTGTTTGGATCACATCATTTTAATAATTTGCGCTCAAAGACCAATCCCTTAATGACGTTTGTAATTAGTATGTTTTTGTACTCATAAAGGTAACACAAACCACTGCATGCGGTGTCAACACGACACTCATGATCAAGGGAACAACAGTAGTATTTACGAGGTCAAGAGGAGTAAATATGCAACATTTCCCAAAGTTTGGGATTATAAAGGCCTAAACAAACACTAAGGAACTTAATTGCTACAAAATCCAAAGTTTGGGTCTTTAAATGCCAAAATTTGAGGATCGTAATAGCCCTCATTCGAAACATTGGAGGCTGCTAACCGTGTTAGGGATGTAATTTGCGAAAACATGAAATTATTAGGATCAAATACGTCATTGCATTTAAAAATAAAAGCTACCTAAGTACAAAGAAATATAAAAGATTAATTAAAATCAATAAACACGAAAAAAACATGCAAAAAAGATTACCATAATTTTAGGGTTTTGATAAATTGAGTTAATATAGTTGGAAGAGAATCAATAAATACTGGTTTATACTAAAAAGTAAAAAATATTGGGATATGTTTTGTCATATTACACTTTTGGTGATTAAAAATATCAAAATTCTTGAACTATAATGAACTTAGTTTGTCAAATACTCAAAATTGAGCTTTTAAGCGGTCTGACCGGTCCAGCAGTCTGACCGGTCCAGCGGTCTGACTGGTCAAGCGGTCTGAAAATGTGTTGGAATGAGGATAGCGTGAGTTGCCAAGAGATAAGATGACTGAGAGCGAGAAATTGTGAAGAAACAGAGCTGCTGAACCAATAAAAATGGCTTCTTGTGTAGCAATGGCTACAATTTCGCGCTACGGTGCGATTCCGTCAAATTTCAGCATCCTATCAGCTTCCCTTTCGTTTCTCACCGGTTCAAGAATTTCTTCTCTCAGACTGAAACCCCAAAACCCATATCCCCTTCTTCATTCTTCTATCATCTCACCCTCTTTGTCTCACTCCTCGTTCGCAGGTCAAATAATTGATTCCTAATTCCTAATCCTTTTCAAATTTGCGCTGATTTTGCTGTTTTCAGGGATTTCATTGGGTTTGGATTTCAAATCTGGCTCGGGAAATGCAACCATTTCAAGGCGTGGATTTGTTGTTAGGGCGTCGAAATTTGTTCTGTGTCAGACCAAGAGAAACAGATCGAGAAAATCGCTGGCTCGAACCCATGGATTTCGTTTGAGAATGAGCACCACTAAAGGAAGACAAGTGATCAAGCGCCGCCGTGAAAAGGGNGCTTTGGGAAGAAGCCACACGCAACAGTGGAGGAGGGGTAGACGAAGGGAGAAATAGGAGAGGAAAGAGAGGAATCCGTTAGATAGATAAACTGATATTTTGAATAAATGATTTGATAATATACAACCCGAGATTTATACCCATATTCATTGGGCTAGACACATACAATTTACGATACAATGAACCTAACATCTAATCGATTGAAGTCCATAAACTTAGTAATCAAGATTTAAGATCGTGACATTACTCGCTCCTAAAAACTATCGTTGACCCCAACGATCCACGTGGTAATCCGTTAGAGAATTGTCCATGCCTGATTTCGTTTCTTTTCTTCATTCCAAAAATGAGTCTTTAGTAACCTCAAAACCAAGCAGCAACAATGTAACAAAATATCACAAGCGTAACCCCAAAACCAAGCAACAAAGATTTCTTGTCTCAAAATAGCAGACAAGAGCATAACCATCTCTTGGCTTTTCTCTTCAAACAAAATACTATTTCTGCTAACCCAAAAAAAACAGCAACCACGGCACTTTTATTGCTTCAAAACAAGGATCTGCAATAAAAATGTGACAAAAATCAACAAGCTCGAGTAATGTATTCTGCTCCCATAAACAACAAACAAAATATTCAGATATGGGATTTTAGGAGAGTGGAAATGAAAATGTCTTTCTTCTAAACGTAATGGCAAGTGAGATTTGAGTTCGCCGCAACTCCGGACTTGCTTGTCACGGGAAGAAGCTTGCAGCGGTAAAGAGCTTCGAAACTTAGATGGAGAAAAATGTTGAGGACGACACAGCAGGTTCAAATATGAAAAAATATCCAGAAGAAGGAAAACAAATCAATGAAGAAATGTTAAATTACTAATTACCCCTTTTGACTTACGCTTTAGAAAAAACGTTAAAACGTTTACTTTGTAGAATGGAACTATCCACTATAAAAACATGTAAAACCCTATGCGTATGAAGCTGTTATGAACTCTTGAGATTTTCTTATCATTTATCGCCGCCCCTGTATTCCTATTGCATTCAGATTTCAAGCTTTTACAAAATCAGTAAACAATCTCAACACAAATCTATTACACAAAATCAACATAGTATCGGAACATACAAGCTTCCTGGAGGCTGCATAACCCTTGAATCCGTAGCAACTTACAGAATGACCAGCAACAGAGCAGCTCATGCCCCTCCTCTCCTAGATGGAAGCAACTATTTTACCTGGTCAATCAAACTGACCACAATCCTTAAGTCAAAAGGGCTGTGGGAGGTTATACAAAATGAGAACACTGGAACAACATCAGATCCATCCACTGAAGAACAAAAAAAACTTCAAGATGAATATACTACACTCAAATACAAAGGCATGACAATATTCCATGATGCGGTAACATATACAATATTTGATAAAATTGCTAGTTGTCCTACACCGAAGAAGATATGGGACCAACTCAAAGAACTCTACGAGGGAGGAGATCAGATAAGGAAGATCCACATCCGGAACAAAATGACTGACTTTGAGGCAAACAAAATGAGCAGTAAAGAAACTCTACAAGACTACTACGACAGGACAGTGAAGATAGTAAATGAGATAAGAGCACTCGGAGGAGAACTTTCAGACGAGAAAATAATTGAAAAGGCAAGCATGAGTTTACCAAATAAATTTGTGCCGAAACTGTCAGTTATAGAGGAGTGTGACAAACTGAAGAAACTAATGGGAGTGAAAGAAGAACGTACCACATTTATGGAATTTATAAGCTCTCTCAAATCATATGAAAAACGAATCTCTATTCGTGCACCTGAAGTTGAAGAGTCTGTGTCCAAGAATGAAATTGCACTAATGAGTTAAGACTCCTTTGAATGTGCAGCCATGATAACAAACAGAAACAAAGCTACACACACTCAATCACAAGGATATACCAAGCAACAACAGAATACAAATTGGAAAGAAAAATGTGAAGCAACTGGAGCCTGTCCACATTGTGCAAAAATGAATCACAAATCTGAAACCTGTTGGTGGATACCAGATACTCGCTGCTCCCACTGCTCAGCCCTTGGACATGTGGAAAGAGTCTGCCCTGCAAAAAGAGCAGCAACTGAGCAAACAAACAACGCTGAATTTTCCTTCTTTGAAGATATGTGTGATTTCGAAGTAAGCCTCTTGACATCATTTGATGTATGCTCTAATTGGATTCTAGATAGTGGATGCTCCAAGCACATGTGTAAAGATAGAGAACTCTTCAAGACACTTGACTCCACTGACAGGAAGCCAGTTAAGTCTACCACATATCACATGGCTTATGTTGAAGGAATTGATTCAATCTCACTCAAAGGAAACAAGAGACTCATTCTGATCAAAGAGGTCTTATATGTACCAAACTTAAAACATAATCTTCAGAGTTTAGTCTAGTTATTGAGACAAAATTTCAACCTATTCTTTGAGAGACTCAAATGCAGAATCCATGAACCTATGTCAGACACGTACATTGTTTCAGAAATGTTGAATAATAACTTATTTACACTAGAGACAAATGATCAAGAATTAAGCTTTTCAACATTGGAGAAAACTCAAAAATGTCACAAGAGATTTGGTCACTATGGAATAAAAAACATGAAAATATTGCAGAAAAATGGTATGTCCCGAGATCTCCCTGATTTTCATATGATTCATACTACATGCTCAGTGTGCCAAAAGTGAAAATAATTTAAACAACCATTTCCATTGAGCATCCAACGCTCTCAGGATAAATTTGATCTTATACATATAGATCTGTGTGGACCAATTAAAGAACCATCCTGGAATGGCAGCAAATACTTCATCATATTCATAGATGATTTCAGTAGATTTTGCTGGATATTCTTTATGAAATGCAAATCAGAAACTTATGGAATATTCAGAAAATTCAAGGCTATGGTGGAGTGTCAAACTGATAGAAAAATTAAAAAGCTAAGGTATGACAATGGAGGAGAATTTATTTCAAACTTACTGGAAAATTTCTGTGAATCCCAAGGCATAATTCATCAATATACCACTCATCATACACTTGAACAAAACGGTGTCAATGAACGAAAGAACAGAACCATAATTGAAATGGTTAGATGCCTCATAACCGAAAAGAGATTACCTAAAGAGAGTTGGGCTGAGACATCATCAACTGCTGTTTATTTAATGAACACTTTACCCTCAAGAGTGTTGGGAGGAAAAACAGCTTATGAATTGTGGCACAACAAAAAATTATCAATGAACCACCTTAGAGTATTTGGAAATCTGTGTCATGTTTTTATTCCCAATGCAAAAAGAACCAAACTAGATGAAAAGAGTAAAACATGAGTCTTCATAGGATATTGCACAAATGTGAAAGGTTATCGAGTCATATTTCTAGAAACAAAGACTATATGTATAAGTAGAGATATTGTCTTTAAAGAAGACAAAGAATGGAATTGGAAAAATAATATAATAAAAATTCAGTTTGTACCTGTGCAGATAATGGATAGGACCTGCTGAAAATCCAAATGAACCTGCTGAAAATACAATCATGAGTGATGATGAAGAACAAGGACAATCTGATCAACAACACAACATATCTGAATTTCAAGAGGAGCATTCTCAACATAATTTACCTTCAGAATACTCACCTTTGGAAGATGCAGACATACTTTCATATTCCAATGTTCAACTTGCAAGTGAAGCAGAAGAGGATTTCCAAAATTCTGAAATTGAAGATCAGCAAACCGATGAAATCTCACATGATATGGACTCAAACTGTGATATCCCTAAAGGTACTCTTACTCACTTTTTACCATTAAATACTGCAGGAACAATTTCAGATGAAAATTCAGATTCAGAAGAGAGTATCAAAAGTAGAATGCTAAGTGACATTTATGATCACACTCTACCTATATTGGATTTCAATGATGACATGTGTCTAGGAGTAACAGATCCAAAATCATTTGCTGAGGCTTCACAACACAGCAAATGGATGTCTGCTATGGAAGATGAATTTGGTTCAATAATAAAGAATGACACTTGGGAACTTGTGGATAAATCGTATGGAAAAAATGTGGTTGGAGTAAAATGGATTTACAAGACAAAGATGAATGCTGATGGAATGGTGAATAAATTCAAGGCAAGACTTGTGGCAAAGGGATACTATCAGATTAAAGGAATCAACTACAACGAAGTTTTTGCTCGAGTTGCGATATTTGATTCCATTAAACTGATTCTCTCAATTGCCTCAAATCAAAGATGGAAAGTTCACCATATGGTTGTAAAAACAGCATTCCTCCATGGAAATCTTGAGGAAGAAGTCTATATTTCGCAACCGGAAAGTTTTGAAATAACTGAAAGTAAAGGTAAAGTATACAAGTTGAAGAATGCTCTCTACGGCTTGAAGTAAGCCCCTAGGGCCTGGAGTGAAAGGATCAACGCAACACTAAAATCACTTGGTTTCAAGAAATCTATGACTGACCACTCGGTATTCATTAAACACATGGAAGTCTCCCACACTATTATTGTCTCACTCTATGTAGATGACTTACTCATCACTGCCAGTCAAGAGAACCTAATCACACAATTCAAAGCAGCAATGTCAATCTCTTATGAGATGACCGATCTAGGGGAGATGTCATACTTTCTAGGAATTGAAGTTACACAAAAGATGAATGTTGGAATCATGATCTCACAACGAAGCTATATTAATGACATTCTGGAAAGATATGGAATGAAAGATGCTAATCCCGTACAAACTCCAGTTGATCAGAAGGTATTCATTACTTTACAAGAAAATGAAAAAGAAGCAGATGCAAGCTTATACCGAGGACTAGTAGGAAGCCTAATGTATTTGTCCCACACAAGGCCAGAAATTAATTTCATTGTGAATATTCTCTCAAGGTACATGCACAAGCCTAGTGTCTCTCACTGGTTACTTGCCAAAAGGGTCCTGCTTTATCTAAAGGGTATTCTAAACTATGATCTCTTCCTACCAAGTTCCATGGATAAGAACAACATAATACTCATTGGATATGCAGAAAGCAACTACGCGAACTCACCTGATGCTAAAAGCACCTCTGGCTTCATTTTCTATTTGAATAGGCGCCATTTTTCCTGGTGTACCAAGAAGCAAGAAGTTGTCGTCCAATCCACAGCCGAAGCTGAATATGTTGCTGCTGCATATGCCTCAAATCAAAGTGCATGATTGAAGCAAGTACTAGAAGACATCGGTTTCCCGCAGCATGCACCTACAACTTTATTTCTGGACAATCAAGCAGCAATAGCAATAGGTAAAGATCCTGCTCATTTCGGAAAGACAAAGCATATAAAAATAAAATACCATACCCTAAGAGAAGCTGTGAAGAACAGAGATATCAAGCTGAAGCACGTCAGTTCTGAGAGGCAACTTGCTGATATCTTTACGAAAGGCCTTGGAAAGGTGTTGTTCCAGAAATTGAGAAGCGAAGTAGGAATTCTGGATATGAAGGACTTTCAGGAAACTCCACCCTGTGTCATCGGGGGCTGTTGAGGACAACACAACAGGTTCAAATCTGAAGAAACATCCAGAAGAAGGAAAACAAATCAATGAAGAAATGTTAAATTACTAATTACCCCTTTTGACTTACGCTTTAGAAAAAACGTTAAAACGTTTACTTTGTAGAGTGGGACTTTCCACTATAAAAACATGTAAAACCCTATGTGTATGAAGCTGTTATGAACTCTTGAGATTTCCTTATCATGTAGCGCCGTCCCTGTATTCCTATTGCATTCAGATTTCAAGCTTCTACAAAATCAGTAAACAATCTCAACACAAATCTATTACACAAAATCAGCAAAAAACTCTATTTAGGGTTTTTCTTCTTAAAAAAACCTAATTTCAACCTTCTGGACTTAGAATACGACTGCTTCAATACCATGTTGTCACGTTCTTAAGTCGTGATGGGGAAGAGAAGAACAAGAGAGATAGAAATGGAGGGCGATATAGACGGAAGAATGCTGTGGGAAGAAGCCGTAGGCACTAGTGGAGGAGGGGTAGACTTAAGGAGAAATGGGAGAGGGAAGAGAGGAATCCCTTAGATAGATAAAGTGATATTTTGAATAAATGATTCGATAATGGTAACGTAATATAACTCGGGATTTATACCCATATTCATTGGGCTAGACCCATACAATTTACGATACAATGAACCTAACATGTAATCGATTAAAGTTCATAAACTTCGTAGTCGAGATTCAAGATCATAACAAAAACATTTAATTTTGTAATTGAGATGATCGGTCAAAATCAAAATAAGAGGATCAATTTTGTGAATCTAGTTTGTCAAACGTTATAAACTTAGATGATTAAATTTATTAAAATCTTAAAGTTTTGAAATTAAATATTTCGTTACTAATTATGTAGACTGAATTTGTCATCGTTAGGAAACCTTAGACATCAAAGAATCATTTTCTAAAAAAATTGAAATACTTGGTACTATAAAATGTGAAATATAACGAAAGGGATTTTGCATTCTGCCCGGCCCTTTAAGCGGTCTGGCCGGTCCAGCGGTTTGAAAACGGATTGGAATGAGGATAGCCGTGAGTAGCCAAGAGATAAGACGACTGAGAGTGAGACGTTGTGAAGAAACAGAGCTGCTGAACCAACAAAAATGGCTTCTTGTGTAGCAATAGCTACAATTTCGCGCTACGGTGCGACTCCGTCAAATTTTAGCGTGCCATCAGCTTCCCTTTCGTTTCTCACCGGTTCAAGAATTTCTTCTCTCAGACTGAAACCCCAAAACCCATATCCCCTTCTTCATTCTTCTATCATCTCACCCTCTTTGTCTCACTCCTCGTTCGCAGGTCAAATAATTGATTCCTAATTCCTAATCCTTTTCAAATTTGCGCTGATTTTGCTGTTTTCAGGGATTTCATTGGGTTTGGATTTCAAATCTGGCTCGGGAAATGCAACCATTTCAAGGCGTGGATTTGTTGTTAGGGCGTCGAAATTTGTTCTGTGTCAGACCAAGAGAAACAGATCGAGAAAATCGCTGGCTCGAACCCATGGATTTCGTTTGAGAATGAGCACCACTAAAGGAAGACAAGTGATCAAGCGCCGCCGTGAAAAGGGGCGTTGGACTCTGTGCACCAGAACAAACCCCAGCAGTGGCAAGCGTGCTTGAACCTTAAGGTAAGGTAATTCAACAATCTTTTGCACGAACTCTTTGAACCAAGTGTAGATTGTATTGGAATTTGACATTAAATTCAAAATTTTCAATCCAAATTATGCAATTCTTAATATCATTGCATTGTTTGATTTTTCAATTATTAACACTTGTTTGGAATGATCATTACGGTTATCGGTATTTTTTTAACATACAAAAACCCAAATAGTGATCCGTTCATTATTAATAAAATACAATTTTATCAAACCTATTAAAATATTTTATCAAACCTATTAAAATATATGTTTGTGATATTCAAAGTGACTAGTACAAGATGAAATTATAAAGTTTGATCGAAATAACGAGAGTACATAAATATGGTGTATAAGATAAGAAAATCATATAATAAAAGATTTGAACAAATCAATTATTATGGTAATCATTCTCTTTTATAAACTATCTCAAATTACTTTCCAAATCCAATGTAGGACATTTGATGTTTCAACATACCCCTCAAGGTATGTTATGCGACCACCGTCACGACGCCACCGAGATTCGGCGACTCAGATTTGAGGACTCGAATTTATTAAAGAGTCCGACTCGCTAATATTATCAATTATTTTTTAATTAAAATATAAATTTTAAAAAGATGTGTTTGTTTAATATAGTTTATAATTAAGAATTAATAAAGTTATGATTCATCTAATTATATTACACAAAATAATAAATCAAGACTACAAATATATATGATAATTAATATTTAAAATTGGTAAAATACCGAAATAGTTGGTATAGACTATATTATATATCAATAATATCGATATACTGCTAATTTTTTAAACATTAACGAAATTATATTAATATATATAAATAATAATAAATTTAATCATGACTATTTCAAAATAAATAATAATAAAATTAAATATAAAAAANGCATGCCATCAGCTTCCCTTTCGTTTCTCACCGGTTCAAGAATTTCTTCTCTCAGACTGAAACCCCAAAACCCATATCCCCTTCTTCATTCTTCTATCATCTCACCCTCTTTGTCTCACTCCTCGTTCGCAGGTCAAATAATTGATTCCTAATTCCTAATCCTTTTCAAATTTGCGCTGATTTTGCTGTTTTCAGGGATTTCATTGGGTTTGGATTTCAAATCTGGCTCGGGAAATGCAACCATTTCAAGGCGTGGATTTGTTGTTAGGGCGTCGAAATTTGTTCTGTGTCAGACCAAGAGAAACAGATCGAGAAAATCGCTGGCTCGAACCCATGGATTTCGTTTGAGAATGAGCACCACTAAAGGAAGACAAGTGATCAAGCGCCGCCGTGAAAAGGGACGTTGGACTCTATGCACCAGAACAAACCCCAGCAGTGGCAAGCGTGCTTGAACCTTAAGGTAAGGTAATTCAACAATCTTTTGCACGAACTCTTTGAACCAAGTGTAGATTGTATTGGAATTTGACATTAAATTCAAAATTTTCAATCCAAATTATGCAATTCTTAATATCATTGCATTGTTTGATTTTTCAATTATTAACACATGTTTGGAATGATCATTACGGTAATCGGTATTTTTTTAACATACAAAAACCAAATAGTGATCCGTTCATTATTAATAAAATACAATTTTATCAAACCTATTAAAATATATGTTTGTGATATTCAAACTGACTAGTACAAAATGAAATTATAAAGTTTGATCGAAACAACGAGAGTACATAAATATGGTGTATAAGATAAGAAAATCATATAATAAAAGATTTGAACAAATCAATTATTATGGTAATCATTCTCTTTTATAAACCACTCAAATTACTTTCCAAATCCAATGTAGGACATTTGATGTTTCAACATACCCCTCAAGGTATGTTACGCGACCACCACCACGACGCCACCGAGATTCGGCGACTCAGATTCGAGGACTCGAATTTATTAAAAAGTCCGACTCGCTAATATTATCAATTATTTTTTAATTAAAATATAAATTTTAAAAAGATGTGTTTGTTTAATATAGTTTATAATTAAGAATTAATAAAGTTATGATTCATCTAATTATATTACACAAAATAATAAATCAAGACTACAAATATATATGATAATTAATATTTAAAATCGGTAAAATACCGAAATAGTTGATATAAACTATATTATATATCAATAATATCGATATACCGCTAATTTTTTAAACATTAACGAAATTATATTAATATATATAAATAATAATAAATTTAATCACGACTATTTCAAAATAAATAATAATAAAATTAAATATAAAAAACGGATTCGTGTCCAATAACCAACCGAGGAGAGTCGGTATCCGAGAAGAGTTCGACTCGGATTCGACATCCCCTGAGAAGAATCCGTTTAACATAGCCCTCAAGTCTAAATACCTGACAAATTTGGATTTGTAAATTGAAATGAACCGATATTTCCCGGTATTGATAATCAAGATTTTGACTAAACAAACTCCGATACCATGAGAGAATTATAGAATCTGACCAAAATAACGACAGAAGTATACACAGATATGTCGTATAAGAGGAGAAAATCACACCGCAAAAGATTTAAACAAGTCAATTAGTATGATACCCCTTCATTCTTATAAACCACTCTAAATTACTTACTAAATCCAATGCGGAACATTTGATGTTGTAGAAATATACTTACTTTTAATAATTAAAATAAAAATAACGCTTGTCATTAGATCTTCGTTTTTTATATTCAAAATGCACATAATTTACAATGTAATGATATTTAATCCATCATTTTTAGTATAGCAAATCAATGAATGAAGACTATGAATCATTCTACTCTCAATAGTTGAGACAATGAATGTATCAAGGACTTGGGGTCGAAAATAACTCCGGCGGTTGGATCAGTTTTGGAATCTACGGTCACCTGCATAGTTTCAAAAGGTTGGATCAACAGAGATTTCATTTTAAAGAACTGGGAATGATTTATGATGAAAAAAGTACCACATGAAAAATCCCTTGAGCAGCAATGGATTCTCTATTGATCGGAATCTGGCCATCTTTCGGCACTAAAATCGTGTTGATGTATCTACTTGGCTGCATATAGACATTTAAAACATCAAGGCTATGAATCTGAATCATAAAAATGTTCCATATTCATGTTCCTTAAACCACATACTGCATTCTGAAGATTGTTATGAGGATCCCCATGGGTTCGGTTCAACGCATCTGTAATTGCGGTAACGAAGCAAGAAGCTGTAAATCCATTCGTTTCTCGATCAAATGTGCCATTCAAGAGAAGCACCTGCAAGACATGATAAACTTTTTAACTACATAGGATGGACCGAAGTCGAAGGCATCTGAATATTCCGATGGGGACTAGTCGTGTCCCGGACTCAGTTCTCAAAACATGATAAACTTTTTGTCCTATGTTCTTACAAAATCAAGCGTTGTATCACCTTAGGACATGATCTTGATGAAATAATTTCTCCTATTCCAAACAAAACCTGAAATAAGAAACAAGGGAGAAAGTATATACATGTTGCACTAGAAAGTAGATACAAAACACAATCTCTCGTCTATTATCACATTTTCATATCGATCGCAAGTGTTCTTTTGTTCAAAAAATATATTCAATATCGAAATCTATGCTATGTGATAGTCGACTGATATTTACACTTAGTATACAAGTGATATATCGAAATATTGATTTACCGAGCACATAATCGTAAAAAAAATGTAAGGATATTACCAAGGAGGGGCAAATTGAGGTAAATAATGATCCCATAGCAAAGATAATGCAGTCTACGCTTTGCAGTTGTTCTAAAACAGTTGGATTAACCGAAGGGAAAACCTGTTTCAAAAGCATCATATTCGAGATAACGAGAAGATAATTCACAAATGCAGCATAAAATGGACGAAACCACATTAGTCAATTATGGATGATATTCCACATCATAAGCCATAATGTGTGTATAAATACGAAATTATCCGGATTGTCAATCTCAACACTTTAAATAGGTATGATACCTCATGCAACAAATTGCATCCTTCACTTGACATGTAAAATATCCTCTTTATTCTTGAAGGGAGTGCTGTAGCTTCCAAGTCATTCTGCAGCACAAAATCATAGCATACTACGGAAACGGCCAAAAGTACACGCAGAACATAGGGATAATATGTTAGCATTCAAATCACAATATCGATAAAATTCGTATCATGTACAAGAGAGAAATGAACGCATAAGGTTTACTTCAACTCACCTTATTTACAAGCTGCATTATTCCATTAGTTGGATGTGATATTTCATTCTGACCCCTTATTATACTTCCATCCTGAGGCAACATTTATATAAAGTGAAACTTTAGATGCATATTTTGCTGGTGAACTAAGAATTTTCTTACACATAATTCACATCCCAAGGTAAGCCTATCATTTGTGGAGATAACAGGAAGGACTAGGCTTTCACTTGAAATTTGTGACACACGGGAAAATAAAAAAATCGCAGCATCTAATGACTGGAAGAATATGCGAGCTCCAGCGAAAAAGAAATTCCCAATACTGTAAAGATAATAAATTATTCGAGTCAATGTCGACAAAGAAACAAGGAGAGGATAAACCAAAACAAACCCGAAGATCATGATAGAAGAAAAAACAGTAGATAGAGGGAGAGTATGTTCACTATCCTAGATAATTTGCATACCTTCCATTACTGAAACAAAACTTTTCTTCTGATCTTCTTAGTATCTGCAATTTTAGTTTGTGCTTGTTATAGAGATCATAAGCAATGTTTTCACACAGGTCCGGAATTCCGTACCGGTCCGGACCGGTATGAGTGGTACGACCGGTATACCGACTGCTACCAAGTTTTATTTAATTTTTTAAAAAATTAATACTTAATTAGTTTTTTAGGGTCGGAACCGAAAAAACCCGGTACCGGACGATACCAAAAAAAATACCGGTACTGCCCGAAATTTGACATACCGCCCGGCATGAAAACGTTGATTATAAGAAAGCATATATGCAGAAAAAAGTGTAGCATAGTTACAAATCATTGGATCACTTGAGCATCCAGGAGTTCTATGAAAGCAACATATTTTTGACAAACAATGAAAAATAAGAGAAATAAATATATGTTACTTATAACTTTAGGATTCATATTTAAAAATTTGAAATGCATATAACATGTTGTTGATCATTTTAAAATATGTTTGAAAACTAGATTCAAATGAAGTTCGAGAAAGCAGCGGCAACCATCAAAATTTAGTGCAACATTTGCTTTAAAAATAGCAAATAGAACAAGAACCTATGACCAAGATTAGGAGTTAAGTTTTGATTTCTGACCTGATCTTGAAAATAAGCTAAAAATACCCTTATCGTTTCCCTATACGGTTTCGAAACCCCTTTCCATAGTGAGTGACTCCCTTCAACGATATCATACCTGTTCATTTCTTAATTTAATGAGCATGAAGACTCTGAGTAATGTTATGGAAAATATTGAATGGTAAAAAGAAATGGTGGCAAACGATGCCCTTCTACCATTCAGATTTTGCTATTTGTGCATTGAAGGGTAAACGATGGCCAAGCAGAGTCCGAACCGAAAGGGCCTCATTGGTACTTTGATCAGACAATCTCAAGCATCTTGAACGTATGTCTCCAACTGCAGGTCCTCCTGAAGTAATATTCATTACATTAGCAAGCCTAAGTATTTTTTGTTCCTTAACAAGAACTATACTACATAATGTAATCACCGATTCATAGATAAAAAGATGGAACCTACAAAAAAACTAGCATGTGAACCGCACCTAGAACACGAACAATCTCCGCTGTGCTTCCTCCATCATCAGAAACAGGGAGTACATGAGCCACACTGGTGGTTAGCTTCTTAAGCTCTTCTACAACGCCATTAAACGCTGTACCCCCTGCACTAATGCAAGACCATCAGAAAGACTCGAATAAAATGGAAACAATAGATTAAAAGTTAAAACTTGAATCAAATGTCAAAAAACACAAACAATAGTGAGAGAGAAAGTGATAATAGCAGCATCAGATTTTCAAATACATAAAATTAGCTAGTTACATAAATGATGAATTCCAGGCACATTGCAACTCCTAATGAATTAAAGATTGCATTTTTATTCTCAATCCACCGTAATCTTTTGTTGCCTCACTTATTACCATCCTCAAATCCATACCCATTTCAATAAAATTAGATACAAATGTACAGCAACATCACCGAAAAGAAATGTGACAAGTCATACCCGAGAAAACAAGCAAGGATGGTTGAGTCTGAACCCTGATGTCCGAAGCAGAAAAGCAAGGCGATGAGCCATCACCCATCTGAGCCGTGGAGGAGAGAGTTCTGGAACAGGAAAGCGAAATACAACGATGAAAAAGAATGTGAGTGAACTGAATTCGAATCAAACGTTGATTGTTTGCTTTACAAAGCAAAGGAAAGGTTGAGGATATCAACGAAAGCGGGGGTCCCAAGTGAGCCTCCGCCATGCTTTTCTCCAATTCAGTTAACTGGTTGCTTCATGGTTGCCTCTTCTGAGATTGAGGTTTATTACAGTGCCTGCCAGGGTACCATACTCGACCCCGCTTGGTGCATTATTAAATACAATTATGAAAATCAGAAGTAACAATTCTCCCCAATTTATATATGGAGTCATCTAGAACATTGAATTTAGTTTTTGATACATCTTTTCAAATCAAAACCTTATGGTTGGACTAGAGGGAAAATGTTGGAATTTGTTCCACATCGATAAAAGAAGTTGGATTGATTAAGTTTATAAGGATGAAATTTATCACATATTGATTTGTTAAGTATTTTAACTGTGTAGATTACTTCCTCTAATTTCATTCGTTCACGTTCTCCCGTCGTTATTTCGGTCAGACTCTATAATTCCAACAGAAATGACGAGTCTTCTCCTCTTGGGTAGCAAATTGAAAGGTAGTAATCTGAATCAGGTCAAATTCGTTTATGTTTTCTAATCTTTTGATAAAATCCGTGTAATGAAAGAGATCAAGTCAAATCCGCATTGACAACATACACTTTGAAGACGATGATGAATGAGATACATCTAATGTTTTCATATCGGTTCGGAGTATCGTTTCGGTCCAGTACAGTCGGTATATCAACTTATACGAATTTGTAATTTTTTTTTTAAAAATATTTTTAAAAAATTAATTTTATTTTTAAAAGTACGAAAACGAAAGTGATTAACAACTTAGAACAAAAAGGCTAGAGTTATGTGGACTAGGACACTTCATGATCAGTTTATTGACGCTTATAAACAATTAGAACCTCATGGTAAGATAGATTAAAAACTTCTACTTAGGTTGTAGAAATTTGTTTTTCAAACTTTGTTATATTTAATGAAATTTTTTATGTTGTAGAAATAGGACCTTTGAGGATACTTTAGTTGATGAAAGAACCGGTTTTAACTAAGAAAAATATTTCAATAACAACTAGAAGGCTAGAGTTAATTGTTTTTAGGATCTTAGACTATACAATAACAACATATGTAGTTGTAAGAAAATCGGTTGATTCCAATATCTCGTTTTCCAAATTGTATCTTAACCAAATTTTTAGATATATCTGAACTATAAATATTTGATTAGATCAAATCACTTTTGATTTCAGATTGATTACCGTTTTAATCACGTCTGATGATCCAATATTTATTCATATATTATATTTTCTTATTTTTAAAATCAATACCAAATATATCCTATTTTATTTAATCTTTCATTTCTTTTGGTTTTATTGATTCGTCAAATTTGAATGGAAGAATATTTAGGATGATTAGAGAATTTCAAAATTAATATAAAAGTTTATTCATGTTTACATTTTAACATAATTATGCGTATATATCTTTTATACATTAAGACGGTTGAGAATAAATGTTCAATACATCAAACAGTTAATTTTGAAATTCATTTTTTAATGTTTATGGCTTATTATATTCCTTTTGTTTTTTATTATATATTATCAATCAAAAAATATAATAGAGGAATCTTCATTATAGAGGAATTATTAATTCAGATAATTAAAAAGATGTTATCCCATCCATACAATGTTTTAAAAACAGGGTTGAACCGGCTGGTCCGTTCGGTTCGATAGGGAATCAGTCACAATACCGATTTGATTAATAATATATTTTAAAAATCGATGTGGTCACGTTAAAATCCGGTTTGCACCGGTTTTTAACCACGATCCGGAACTGTCGGTTCAACCATGATCCGACAAAAAATCTGGTCAAGTATTCCAAATAACCCTTTAAATCTAAAAACCAGTTCAACTCATAAATATAGGGTTGAATTGCTAAAAAATCGGTTGAATTGACTAAAAATATGGTTATACGGGTAATTTTAGTATTTTATTTATTTATTCATTTATTTTAAAATAATTAAATTTATATTATATTATATTTATATCCTATTCAATCAAGTTTCAACATAAGGTTAAACCTTGGAACTTCTGAATTAAGCAATTCAATACCGGGTACAGTTTTGACAATATTGATTGTTATTTCTTACTCATATTCTTCATATTTAAGCCGTCTCCACCATTTTTAGCCCTAATTGTTCATTCTCTCTAAAAATTTTATTTATCTTTACTCCAACATTTTACTTCTACAATTTATGTCATTAAAATTTTCGAAAGTTTTGAATTAGTCCAACAAGTTTCCAGTAAAGCTTATTTGTCCTTTTAAATTAATGATATTAATATCATCCATAATATGCAAATATAATAATTTATTTTGCAAAAAATATAAAAACAATTAAGAAAAGGGATTCCCGGATTGGGTTCTATTCCAATTTTTGATGAATATGTTAAAAGGAATAAGATAGTGGGATTTGTCCCAAATCGAATTGATAGTCTCATTAGCCACCTGTCGAAAGTGAAATTAATCTCACTTATAAGGAAAGTGAAGAATCAACTAATCAAGATTGATGATTTGCAGAGATCTGAAAAATGGGATTCTGATGCTTAAGGAATATGGCTATGAATCCTCTTATCAACTTAAATAATCCTGCTAATAAGTTGTTTTCAATTTAGATCAATTGTTGTTCCTTTAAATTCCGTTAATAAACAATTTCGTTTTGGAGTATTTTCTTTGCATTGCATATTGAGCAATCTGTTATTTTTCAGTGAGTGCTTGCTTTCTTTGTTTCATTTGAATATTTTTTCTTCACCACCTCATATTATTCGTTTTGGGTTAAACTCGGCCGCTAGGTTTTACTATTTCCTTAGTATAGAATAATCCCCTAGTGGATCATCCATCTTTGGACTTCCCCGGTCAAGCATGTTTAACTTTCCAATGAAATATGTATTACTATTTCTTCATATATATGTCCTCTGCTGCACCGACTCTCCAATTTTACTCACGAATCTGTGTTGGAACCGAGTCGACTCTCCGACTGGCTACAACTCTTGACACTCGTCATTTTTATTTCTTCATTAATTATATTTTTTCTTTGTTAGAAAAGTCATTTATATGCATTCATGACTCTGTCATATAATTTATCTACTTGTGAATTAATCGTGTAAGCGATAATGGATTGAAATATGGTTTCTTTTGTGGAGACATGAAATAGAACAACGATATTCATTTTTTATAAAATTTAATTCTCTTATATAATAAATTGATAAAATATTTGTAGTTTAAAACTTAGAGTTTATGTAACTCTCAACAAATTTTAATATTATTTAATATTATTTTTACCAAACCAAACTAAATATTGAAATACCGAATATCAAATTATTAACAAAATCGAATACCGATTCTAATCAAATATTTTTTTTGTACCGAACCGAAATATTTCGTTATTGGTACCAAAATACCAAAGTTAAATCACCTACAAAAATAATCAAGAATATCTCATACATATCTAAAATCAAATACATAAAAAAATATTTTAAAAATACAATGATAAAGTCATTGATCACATTATTATATATATATAATAAAATAATATTCAATTATTCAAGTTTATACTCCAATAGCATATTCAAAAGAAACTGTGTAGATTGACATATCAATAATATCATGAGTCATCGGAACAACTATGTGAAATCTCATACTAATGACTTCTCAATATGTCAAGATATCAAAATTCGATATTAATAATAGAAGGAATCATGACTCAATTAAAAATTTTAAAATATATAAATATTATATAAATTAATTTGGTAATTCGATACTTTTTATCGAATACCAAACCAAATTTCATATTTTCATAAAAATAAATATCAAACCGAATATCAAAATACCGAATACCAAATACCAAATACCGAAACAACAAAATTTCGGTATTACAAAATTTTTGCTCACCCCTATTGATCTCGTCCCCCGGGTAATATCACCTATACTAAATTATGCTTTCAAATACGTTATGTTTTTTGCATTTTAAAATGGTCACACTAATTATTTTCATTTTTGTAAAAATAATGAAAAAAAAGTATGATATTTTTATATTTGTATTTGGTATTTAGGTTTTACTAAATTTTCATTTTAAATACATTGTTTTCTGTAGTTCGGAATTGTCGGAATAATGATTTTTGTTTTCTGAAGCATAGCCCCAAACGTTTGGGTTTTTTATATGTTTTTATAATATTTGGTTTACTAAAGATTCGTTTTAAAATACATTGTTTGGACACAATTTATTTATGTTTATGAAAAATAATCGAAAAGGTATGAGTTTTTTATATTCGGTGTTAAGGATTTTTGGTTTACTAAAGTTTCATTTTGAAATACATTGCCTTTTAGTTTCAAATTGTTCGCACTAATTATTATGTATCTTAAGAATAATTGCAAAATATCGTTTTTAAAAATTTTTTTGTTAAGGATTTATGGTTTATAATTCATTTTGAAATTTGTTATGTTTTATTTTCGTAATTATACACTAATGATTTTTGTTTCAGAAAATTATTTTTAAAGTATGATTTTAATATTTGTGTATTGATTTAGGTTTCACAAGTTCCCAAATACGTTGTATTTTAGTTTCAAAATTATCACGCTAATGTTTTTTGTTTTAGGAAAAATAATGCAAAAAATATTTTTATTTGTTTAGTAGAATGGGGAACCCGACAATGCTACCGATAGAGGTGAGCAAAAGCCCTAACCGAACGGTTCAGGGTTGGTCTTCCTCGGGTTTTGAAACCTAGTTGGGACCAGACTATGGGCTGAGTTTAATCATAGAGCTCGATAGGTCTTTTTCATGTGGGCAAATACAAGAGACCAACCCGAGACCAAGACCCGACCCCATGGTTCGGTTATAGTACGGGTTGGTATTTGAAAGACCTTATAATATTTTTAAAATATTTTATATTAATGAATATTATACATATACTATTATTCAATATACATAACTTTTACCTTCAAATTTTGAAATATAATACAAATAAAATAATTAATCAACAAACAAATACAAAATGGAGGAAAATATATTGGTAAAATAATTTTTTACAAAATATTACTAACAAAATGCAAAATAAAGATCCACTCAATGGTCACTTTTGTCATTTTCTTAAAATAAATGGGAAGTAAGAAAGGATTAGAGGAAATTATCGTTGGAAATAAATGATTAGATCTAATAAAAGTTTGTTACTATGAAAATAGTAATGGTTGAATTAGAACTATAATTTAAGAATTGAAAAGATGGAAAAGTTGAATTGATGAATGTAAAAATGGAAAAGTAGAATTATGTTATGATTATTTAATGTTTTTAATTAATGTGTAAATTTAATTTTTTAATTCATATTTATTAGGTCTTACGGGCTGTCTCAAGCCCATCTATTAAAGATCAAAGATCAATTCAAAAAAATAATCGGACTTTGGTCCAATAAATATAATGCCCAGCCAAAGACCTATTAAATTTATATAAGTTAAAATAACAGCCCATAAATTATCGGATTGGTTCTAAAACTGGCTTTTCAGGGTTGAACTGGTTTGGTTTTACGGGCTGGGCTGTTCTTTTCCCACCTCTAGCTACCGATTGATAGACCGCGTTAGTTATGCAATATTCTTCTCCAAGTATGGTATAGTATAATTTCTCCCACAATGATGATATATTACATGTTTTTCTGGTTCTCATCATATCATAAGCGAACACTTATGTTTAGCTTCTTAAGCTATTTTACAATAGCATTAAACGCTCTTTCCCCTGCACTATTGTATGATCATGAGAATGACTCAATAAAATATTAAATATTTTACAAAAAAACAACCAGAGGCTTAATTATCACGGTTCCAAAGATGCATCAGATAATAGATTAAAACTTAAATTAAGTGTCAAAAATAAATTAGAAATAGTTACACAAATGATTTACATGGAAAAAGCTAAAAAATGGGAGAGAGAAAGTGAAAATTCAGGCATATTAACTGCTATGAATTAAAGATTGTATATTTTCAATGCACAAATCCAAACACATTTCAATAAAATCAGATACAAATGTATAGCAAAATAACCCATCATTCGGCAAAGAAATGAAGGCAACTTTAATATCTGAGAAAACATACGAGGATTGGTTTGAGGTTTATATATCTTCACTTTGCATCTCATGCCTATAGAAATTCAAGATTTAAAGGGGCATGAGAGTGTCTCATATCTGAATTGTACTCAAGAATGCTTCAATATTTTATGTAGTATTCTAATCATAGGACAAATTGAATTTATATTTTAACAATCGATGTGGGATATATTTCAACAATGCAATCACGCAGTATTGTTGTAATATTATAAAAGTTCACTATAATCCAACTTCTATTATTCTAATAGTACCAAATAACTTGTGAATGGCAAATGAAAATTTTGATATATTTCTTCGTAGTCATCATACATCTCGGAATCAGAATTGGAAAAGGTCTATAAAAAAATTCTTAGAAAAATATACAAAAAATGAACATCAATACATAATGAATTATTTGACAAGTTGAGATAAGGATGAAGGTGAACTGATGTTCCCTTAATCTGAAACAAAAAATAATGTTTAATTATGAACAACAAAATTAAATAACAATAAATATATGTAAAAAATTGAAATAAATAATCTTACCTTGAAATAGATCATCAATATTTTCACAAAGAGGTTCTTCACATAAATTCTCTAACTCGAATGTTGCTAATGACTCGTCCACGATATTCAAATATTCCGTCGAAAGATTTTGTTCTCGAGACATATGATATTGCTCATGTATCTCGTTCAACTCAAACTGATTTTGGTCAAGTGTATTGTACTCCGGAGGTTGTAGATATCTCATTTCAGTTGCAAATTCTTCATTTTCTTCTGCAGATTTGTTATTTGGAGGAGATAAACAAGCCTGAAACCCTTCAAATATTTTGTTGAGTTGAACTTCCGCAACTTGATTATTCGGATCGTAATTCTGCACGGGCATCGTCAGAAGTTCTTTTTCCATTGCACAAAGTGTGAGTGGAACATGAGCGCCAATTGCGGTGGTGTCGTTTATTCGCCACATTTCCGATGAAATATCATAGGCATTTCCGTTGTTCTCACCATGACATGATGTATTTTGATCATCATTTTCACGATCATTTCTCACATTCTCTTCGATCTTTAGTCTATATTTCTGCAACACATAACAAAGAAAGTGAATAATATACAATAATAACACTATATTATTTATAAGTTACCTGTAAATGACTTGCAACATTTTGCCTTGTTAAACTCGGTTCTTTCATCAACTCAAGTATCCTTTTAGGTCCAATTTCTACAACATAAGAAGTTTCATTAAATATAACAAAATTTGAAAAACAAATTTCTACAAATTAAGTCGAAGCATTTAATCTATCTTACCATGAGGTTCTAATTGTTTATAAGCGTTCATGAACTTATCATGAAGTGCCCGAGTCCAGACAACCCTAGCCTTCTTGTTCGAAATTTGTTGGCCGCTCTCGTCTTTGTAGTTTTTGCGTTTTCTTGTATCTTCAATAGAGTTGGTTTTTTGTGTACATTTTCTTGTGTTAATATGATTGCATATCTCCCACAAATCAGCCATGTTTATATCGGTGACAAGGAAGATACAAGCTACGCATTTTCGGGTCCTTGTTTGTTCATCATCATCAATGATCACTATAAAATAACATAGCAATATACGTTATATATTTACTACTCCAAAAAATGATTTGATTACTTACTTATAACAGAAACATCTTTCTCTTGATAAACATAATTGATAAAACGTATTCCGTTCTCATCGGAAATGAAAAACTCGGTATCTTGATGTATCTCGGCCATGTTGATCGTCGTCAAACTGCATGGTATTACTACAATATCCAGTTTTATTACAAGATTAGAATACATATACGGATTTAACTGAAAATGATTCGGATTATTACCTTGCAATTTGCTATCCACGAGAAGATTTGTCATTTTCTGTATCAAAAACTAAATTCAATGGTTATATGAATCGATATATAAACAGTGGAGAATTGTTGATTTTTAATGGGATTTAGGCGGTATTAATTCAAAATTATTTTTAATTATGCACCGAGCGGGAATCGAACCAAGGTTTTGCCAACAAGACAGTTACCCTTCATTCATATATTGTATTAATTCCAGTTCGGATCTAATATTTATTCATATATTGTATTTTATTTTAACAATCAAAACAAAATATATCCTTTTGTATTTAAACTTTTATTTCATTTGTTTTATCGATTAGTCCATTTGAATGGAATAATATTTAGAATAAATGGAGAATTTATAATTAGTATAATATTATTTAGTTTATTAATGTTTACATTTTAACATTATTATGCATATATATCTTTTATTAATATTTCAATAATCACCCAGACGAAAGAAAATAAATGTTCAACACATCAAACATTTAATTTTGAAGTTCATTTTTTAGTGAATCGATGTATCATGAGAGAATTGTTACTTATCTTTTTTAATGCGGTTTAGGTGGGATTGCTTCTGACTTATAGAGAGTAATTCAAAATTATTTTAAAAAATGCAGTGCGAATCGAACGCAGGTTTGTCACAGTGGCATTTACCCATTGAACACCAAAAAGTAGTGCAAATATTTATTTGATTTTTATCTAAAGTATAAATATTTAATGTGATCGAATTGGAATGGATTATATCACTTTCGATTTCGATTGAATATTGTTTATCACGTTTGATCCTATCCTATGTTTATCGTATATTGTATTTTCTAAATGATGTGATAAATAATTAATTATTAGATTTTTTACAAGTTTCTATGTTTAGATTGATAGTTAAATAATATTTAACTATCAAATATTAAATACTAAAAATATCCACATCTATTTTTTAGGGCAACTTTGTTTAAGAACCAAGAGAAATAAAAGTGTGGATAAACCACAACCTCAAATGAATAATTTCCATTGTATATAAATGGGATGCTCCTTTCTCCTCTAAAAGGCAGATTAAATTTCTATTCAACAACTCAAGAAAATGGAGACAAATGCGAAAGCCGTCGCTCTCCTCGCCGGAGTTCTCTACCTTCTCTCCTTCATCGGTACCGCCGAATCTACAGTTCCGAGCTTCTTCGTTGAAGGACAAGTGTACTGTGAAGTCTGCCGTACTAATTTCATCAATAAGCTCAGCGAGCGTATGCCAGGTAACTCAAATTGAGATTCACGCGATAATGAATCGCTTACCGGATCTGAATAGAACAATTCGCGATCGATAATCTTGTAAATTATACAGAATCATCAAATCTAATGTTAATTGACAATTGGATTCAGGTGCGACGGTGAGATTACAATGTCGCGGCGAGGAAGTAGGGAACATTACTTACTCAATCGAAGGAAAAACCGATGCGCAAGGAACGTACAAATTGAAGGCTGAAGGCGATCATGAGGACGAAGAATGTGAGGTTACGCTTGTGAAGAGTTCTCGCCCTGACTGCGCAGAGATGCCGAACGAAGGATGGGCAATGACGCCATCTTCAAAAATCACTATCACTAAGAACAATGGATTCCATGACGATATCCGTCAAGCAAATCCATTGGGATTCACGAAGAAGGAGAGAGCACCGGGATGCAATCAGCTTTTCAAGGAGCTCCAGATCAATCCAAATAATCTCTTTTAGACGAGATCACACCTTTTCCGCCCGTTTTATATTTTATTATTTATTCAATATTAATTTAATATTTAAATAAATAACCTTTCCTTTTATGATTATATGATTGTCCAATTCCACATATTCCATTTTTTCAATCCAAACAAACCGAATTCTCTATATTCATATTTTTATTCGATTATTTCATGTTTATTCGTTTTTTATTCTAATAGAAATTCATGTTCAAATATTATTCAAATATATATATAAATATTCATGTTCATTCGAATAACATATTCAAACGATTTATTTATATTTTTTGAATTTTATATTAAAATTCAATATGCTAAAATTAATTTTTTAGATTAAAAAACAATATAATTTCATATTAGACAAATAAACATCATAATACTCATTGTTTTTAGGCTTCAATCTAAAATTTTCTTGAAATTAAAACATTCATTTACAAAATTAGAAAATCTAATTTAATCATTGTTATTTTAATGTTTTGAGATTAAGAATATTAGAATATTGTTAACTTAAAATTGATAAGAAATTAGATATAACAAAAATGTTTTTTTTTCCTTCAAAAGCGATCAATACAGTCTAATAAATAAATATTGTTTAAAAAATAAAAACCCTTAAAATACACCATAGGGATTAGACCCTATAATACTCGAGGCTAATTACCAATCCTCTTTTTTATATAGATATGATTGCTTATATACACCATACTGTGATGCAGAAGATAGAAAACTCACATACCTCCAGTTAGATTGCTCATAAAACTACATGCTCTTCTTGTTAATCCCTCGTTGCTTCGTTCTATTCCCGCACACTCAACAGCTGGAAAACGTCGCATAGTACTTCGTTGCCAAATTTCGGTACTCATTGTGTTCAAGTTTAACTCCACCCTCCATCGTCGTCTCCATCACTTCCAACTGCCTGGATTTGAATGTCCATAATTCAGCCAAGGATTTTCTTAAGTGCTTCATTCACAATTGGCTTCGACTTCATGTTAAAGTTTAAATGTAGCTCCGGATCAATTTGACCGTATCATAATGAGAAGAAGAGTACGGCGTAAATTACCAATATTACTTACTATATGAACTACTTACCAATATTACTTACTCTCATCACTATATGAACTACATTACTCTTCTAGCATTCCTCATATGTAAACATTTTTTTAGCACAACAACTTTGTGAAATAAGAGGAACAGGGAGGGAGAGCATACGTACCTCACGAATTGCATGTGCTTTTTTCAAAAGAGTATCGACATGTACATTTGTCCCGGTCCCTGATGACTCGACTGGTTTTACAGTTCGTCTCAGATTCATTGACTGAGAGATAAGAGAGTTTATATGCATCAGATGAGACTTCAGTAAGAAATGACTAGTTCAACATAGAACACTTGCTTTTATTCTAATTTGGTGTAGGAAGTCGTTTTCATCTTTATTCTTCTCATGGGAAGCTTCTCTTTCGGGGTCTGACTTTGGTGAACATAATCTCTAGATACATAACACATGCTTAAAAATCAGGTTATATGGTACTGAAAAATACAGAAAATAGAATGCATTGAAGTGTGTATTAGAGACCTACCTTGATTGCAGATGAATTTGTGATATCGATAAGATCTTTCTTCAAAGGGTCCGTCTTCGATGGAGAAACTATAGACATTGAATAAGAGCCTTCAGAAAATGACTGGCACTTCTCTTCCAGAGCATGAATCAGGGGTCTTATACTTCGCCACTGAATAGGTGGGCAAGGTGATGGAACTGAAATTGAGGCAACTTCAGGTTGCACAATATTTTTTGAAGTGGTCTCCGTCCTCGTTTCTTTTATGAATGAGTTGCCCGGAGAGTTCATATATTGAACAGAACCCAAAGATTGGCAATCTTGCCAACCATTTTCAGCCAAAGGGAATTGAAGACCACATTTCTCTTCAATATCTTGATGATCTATCCTCCCAGTTCCTGAAGCTGTTGAAACAGATTCCTTGAGAGATATTTTCTGAAAGGAATCATAGGGATTACATTCCTTACCGGTGCAGGATTCGTTTGAGTCACATTCGGAAAGGAAATCATTCTGATCGTTATGACAATCATCTGATACAGAACGTGATGATCCATTGAATGTGTCGGCATCTGAATCTGAGCATATATTCTCTTGGTTAACAAGAACCTCTGGAACCAACTGAAATGAAGGAAAAGAATCATAACCCTCCTGTCCATCTGTGTTTCCATGGGGAAATTTTAATTTTAGTTTGGAATTCGCTAAGCCATCCATGGGCTGGAATGAGATCTTCATGAACTGCAGTGGAGGTGATGCAGAGGGAGATGTTAGAGAACAATTGCCATCAAAGGGATCCTTACTTCGTTCAGAAAATGCTCGNGCCAAATTTCGGTACTCATTGTGTTCAAGTTTAACTCCACCCTCCATCGTCGTCTCCATCACTTCCAACTGCCTGGATTTGAATGTCCATAATTCAGCCAAGGATTTTCTTAAGTGCTTCATTCACAATTAGCTTCGACTTCATGTTAAAGTTTAAATGTAGCTCCGGATCAATTTGACCGTATCATAATGAGAAGAAGAGTACGGCGTAAATTACCAATATTACTTACTATATGAACTACTTACTTACCAATATTACTTACTCTCATCACTATATGAACTACATTACTCTTCTAGCATTCCTCATATGTAAACATTTTTTTAGCACAACAACTTTGTGAAATAAGAGGAACAGGGAGGGAGAGCATACGTACCTCACGAATTGCATGTGCTTTTTTCAAAAGAGTATCGACATGTACATTTGTCCCGGTCCCTGATGACTCGACTGGTTTTACAGTTCGTCTCAGATTCATTGACTGAGAGATAAGAGAGTTTATATGCATCAGATGAGAGTTCAGTAAGAAATGACTAGTTCAACATAGAACACTTGCTTTTATTCTAATTTGGTGTAGGAAGTCGTTTTCATCTTTATTCTTCTCATAGGAAGCTTCTCTTTCGGGGTCTGACTTTGGTGAACATAATCTCTAGATACATAACACATGCTTAAAAATCAGGTTATATGGTACTGAAAAATACAGAAAATAGAATGCATTGAAGTGTGTATTAGAGACCTACCTTGATTGCAGATGAATTTGTGATATCGATAAGATCTTTCTTCAAAGGGTCCGTCTTCGATGGAGAAACTATAGACATTGAATAAGAGCCTTCAGAAAATGACTGGCACTTCTCTTCCAGAGCATGAATCAGGGGTCTTATACTTCGCCACTGAATAGGTGGGCAAGGTGATGGAACTGAAGTTGAGGCAACTTCAGGTTGCACAATATTTTTTGAAGTGGTCTCCGTCCTCGTTTCTTTTATGAATGAGTTGCCCGGAGAGTTCATATATTGAACAGAACCCAAAGATTGGCAATCTTGCCAACCATTTTCAGTCAAAGGGAATTGAAGACCACATTTCTCTTCAATATCTTGATGATCTATCCTCCCAGTTCCTGAAGCTGTTGAAACAGATTCCTTGAGAGATATTTTCTGAAAGGAATCATAGGGATTACATTCCTTACCGGTGCAGGATTCGTTTGAGTCACATTCGGAAAGGAAATCATTCTGATCGTTATGACAATCATCTGATACAGAACGTGGTGATCCATTGAATGTGTCGGCATCTGAATCTGAGCATATATTCTCTTGGTTAACAAGAACCTCTGGAACCAACTGAAATGAAGGAAAAGAATCACAACCCTCCTGTCCATCTGTGTTTCCATGGGGAAATTTTAATTTTAGTTTGGAATTCGCTAAGCCATCCATGGGCTGGAATGAGATCTTCATGAACTGCAGTGGAGGTGATGATGCAGAGGGAGATGATAGAGAACAATTGCCATCAAAGGGATCCTTACTTCGTTCAGAAAATGCTCGATGAGCAACATCCATATTGTTCTTATGCTCCAAAACACTAGCTCTTTGGTTGTCTGTGGGACCAATTTCTTTCTCACCTCGAAATAGTTTATTCGTAGATCCAAACAAAAGCTCTCTGTTGCCATATTTTACGTCCAGATCATCGGGAGAAATCTTACATGCTGTCTTCCACCTTGAATCATCCACGTCAACTCCATCATCAGCATTCCCTAACTTCTCTTGGTTAGCCTTCATTGCTTCACCTTGACTGAAAAGGGATGGAGCAACTTCTTCACCTTTCTCATTTCCAAATGGAGGTTGAGCAGTAATTGGTTTAAACTCAGGAGGTTTTGAGGGTTGGAGTCCAAGCAAGTTACCATTACTCCAAAAAGTAGCTGAACTGCTAGTGTCTGCTATGACTTCCTGGGACTCCGGGCTGCTCCTTTCATGATTCGATAGCATTTTCGAACTTTCATCTAAGCTACTTGAAACTGCAGAGCATGGAACAGATTTTAGAGCATCACCACAATTGGTGGTTCCATTTTGGTGATAAAAAAGACCACCATTTTGAGATGATTGTAGTTTTCCATCGACCATGCATACAGAGTTGATGATATCCTTGGGAGCTACTGCATCATTAGAAAATATATTTTCTTGAGGGAGAATCACAGACTGAACATCATCCTTATCTCTAATCCCAGTTGTCCTGAGCGAGTTTCTAGATTCAGGTGCTGAAGATATGCATTCCAAGTTGTTTCTATTGACCTCATGCGTTCCATTTTGTTCCAAGAGAGTCGCTGATTTTTTCCTTTTCTCTGATTCCAGCTCAGTTTCAGTGTCAGACTCAATGCCATTGAGTGCATCCAAAAAATGATCAGTTTCACTTTCAATGTCCTCACCATGCATCGTGTCAAGAGTGTGAAGACTAACACTTCCAACAAATGGCTTTTCAGTAGAAGGCTGGACGTCTGTTTTCCGTGGTATTTGAAGATCAAATATATAATCTCCAGAGTTTTCCACGCCCATATTTTGAGAAAATGATTCCACTCGTCCATACTGGTCATGTTCTAAGGGCATGACATCTTTTTCAGACTCCTGTATTCTTGGCTCAAATGGCAGCAACTTTTCATTCCGCCCAACAGAATTTGAGCTACAGCTAACTCTTTCTAGGGATAATGTTATCTTTATATTATCATCCAATCCAGTAATTTTCTCTTCAATAGGGTTGAAATCAAGAAAAGCAGCATCACTTGTCTTTACAGGAGCAGAAATTTGCTCTGTAGCACCTTGTCCATCAGGTTTCTCTGAATGGTCTCGAAAAAACATACCTCGATCAGAGCCTGGACTATCATCCAAACCCACTTTTGATTGCTGATCAACACTGGAACTCACTGATGCATCAAAGGGTGATGTTGTTGGAAAAAAAGGAGTGTGCCTTCCCATATGAACTTGAGGAAACTGCATTCTGATTTTTCAAGAATCAATAACCTCAGCATGTGAGATAATTTTGATAATTATATCAAAGATCAAGTAAGTATTCACAGAATGCATTCAAAATTAGCTCCATAAATCTGCTTCTTATAATGATTTGAAAATCAGGACATTATCATAAGGAATTTACCTGCCATTATTATAGGAAAATGAAGCATTTCTTGGGACTTCTCCACTCCTTGTTCTGGACCTTCTTCTCTGTAAATTTTCAAGAACATCTTTAGTGATTAAATTAATAATGCAGTTATGAAGAAGTGGAAGCCCAAGAAACCAATTCACAATGCTGCAGAGATCCTTGATTAACTGGTGCTTTGAACCACTAATAATATTACATTTTTTTCAATACAGGCACAACTAAATACAAATAATCTTAATAAAGACACACTAAATGCACAAAACATGTAAAGCAACTTCATGAAATCCTAAATGACCTGTGGCTGCATAGAGGTTAATGTAGCTTGTGTAAAAATAGATTTATTACCTTAATCTTGTGACCCATCTTATCTTTTAAATTTTTTGATGTACTCTCATCAGATGCTACTGATACATGCTTAAAAAATGCTGGATCTGAATATCTCTTCAGACAAGACCCAGGACCTCCAGGGTCGAACCTAACAAGAATGAACACCTTAAATGCATGACTACTAAAGAGAATTTAAAAAAAATCTTCACGAGTACGGCATACCTATCAAGTAAATGCAAATTTGGAGGACCTCGGCAATCTTCATAAGAGTCCATGATGGATTTTGGCACATCACTGTGAACAAAATGATTCCTTTCAAGCTGGATATGTGTACGCCAAGTAGAACCTGTAGGGGTGGGAAAAGTAAGCACATTAAAAGATGGAATTTATTTATTCCAGAAAGGCGAATGGTTCCAAAGGCCGCCTTAATTAGTAAAAGTAGATGGGGGACTCAAATAATTAATCATGGATGATCAGAAGGGCAATTTCTAAATTTCCTTACCAGATGTATAAGCAAAGTGCAAACGGCTTCTTTGCCTCAATACAGCTTTTTCAAGAGGAGAAAGTGCAGATTCAAGTCGTTTAACACGATTGATCAGCTGATGGCTTCGACAGGTAGAAGTTGTCACTTGTTCCTGCAAGCCATGAAAAACTTCTGCTGCAAACCTACCCAATGCCAAAGACACTATTTCAGTTTAAAATGAGAGATATTCAAAAATCGGATCGATATGACCATTCACCACTCTTTCTGGAATAATTCGCTTGCAATGTATGCAATACATTTTATTCCCCTGCTCAACTAACAATGCACAAAAGCATTTAAAGCCCAACACCAATGCTACCACAACCTACAACGAGACTCAACCTGGATCTACATTACACACCTCAATTATTTGTCACCATTAGAACCTGCACATTTAGCACAAATTTCCAATAGACACTACAATGAAATCAAAACGGAAACACAATTATTTCCATTTTCATATACATCCAACTTTATCTTACCAATTCAAACGAAACTGACCGCATAAACAATCGATAATTAACTTCAAATGAAGCAAAAAGTAAAAAAAACTAACTCAGCAAGATCCCCAAGCTGACGCAATAAACCAACGAGGCCTGCTACAGCAACTCCTTCTAGAATCCCCTTCGGATCTTCTGCATTGACCTCTTTGTACAGCTCCGGCACACCAAGTGCATACTCATTCTTCAACTCCAGTCTTACCAAAGGCATTTCTCCAAAATTACAAAAAGAATGAAAATCCGAGCGCTCGGAAACTAAACAATCGTGGAATCAATGCAGGCAGATTAAATGAAGGAATAATGATAACGAGAGAGGAAGATTAGGACGCGGATTGCAGCGGTTCAACCGTCATGAGAAAGAAACGCGAGAAGACAAAGAGAGAATGCCAGCTTCGAAAGCATTCTCGTCACGAAATGACACTGGAGAATGGAGAGGACAGATCGGTAAGGGACAATGGGTGCAGCGGTGTACGAAGCAGACTATAACACCCCTAAATCCCGTGGGCTGCGAGGGTGTGAGTTGTGACGTAAGGACTTGATCCGACGATGTCATCATGTAATCCAATTATGACAAATTAGTTATAATGTATGGTTAATCAAATTCACAATAAATCAAAATAACTAATCCAAATTAAAAAAATTATGGTGCAAATTAAAATCTTGGCTGATAAATCTATTAATATCCAAATAATCGGAAGTATATTAAACAAAATAAATCAATAGCTAGTTGTATGATTAAGAGGTTATTATGAAATTTATAATTGTCAATGAAAAATGATAAATTTATGTTATTATAACGATTTTAAAAATATAAAGAGACGATGAAATATGATAATCATTGGAAGTATTTAACCAATATTACTAGCTCGGATCTAATATTGTCAACTACAAAATAAAGTGATAAGAGAATATTATTAATAAATTCATAATACATTTTGTGTGTAGATTCAAATATTTTACTTCATAATACAGCCTATGAATCTATATAAAAAACATATAAAAATAGAAAAGAAATATTTGTAATGAAATGATATACATAATAAATAATATATAACAATATTTATCATTTGAGAAGTTGAATCAACCTTTGCAACAAACTAAAAATTCAAGAGTACTAAATATTCATTCTATTACAATATTCATTCAATATTTTTTCAGTAATATTAAAAACAGACTCTAATAAATATGTAGAAATTTAAAAATTGATAATATGTATCTTGTCATTGAAGTAAGTTTTATATATGTTATGATCCCTTTTAAGGGATACCAACAGTCGTCCGGTTCTGATTTGTTTTTGTTGTGGAATACGATTAAAAACTGGAAATAAACGATGACACGGCGATATATAGTGGAAACCCCAGGAATTGGGGTGAAAACCACTTGACTAAGAGCAGATTATACTATGAGCATGTTCACTAATCAAATAATTCGCAATGAATACAACAGATGCTTAATGAAAATGACAAGGAAAAGAAAGCAGTAAGAACTCCTGCAGGGTAACGGCCTGTTCTTACGCGTCCAAAAGGTCCTCCTATTTCCGTCGTCGCGCCCTGTAGTTATAGAGTTAGCGGCGTGTGTAAATCACGCTCTGTAACCGCATCTGACAGGTTTGTTAGAGATTGTTATCGCGGGATGTAATACGAGGTTGGACCGAGGCGTGGTCTGCGTGATCGGGCCCGAGGCGTGGTAAACGTGTGGAGGCCCCGAGGCGTGGAAAACGTGAGTCTATAACCGTTCGGACCGAACCAAGGAGCTAGTTACCAGAAAACGCTTTATTTCGCTTAAGGTAATCTTCGGTCCTCTCGTTAAACATCTGGCCGCTTTTCCTTAAGTGTACCAATGGGTTGCAAGAATTCGTTTCCGCCATTTGAATTAACCCAATAGTTAATGGGTCTTACCCATCACAAGGTACCAGGTCCTAAAGTTCTTATCACTAGCCCCTCGGGCTTGATTGCCATCGTAGAGGTGATACAAGGCCGATCACATGATTTCTGCAGATTCATGAGAACATGGGACCGTACCTGTAGGTAGTGAGTGTCCAGGGGACCGATCTTTCCCTTAGTGTAGGAATTAATTGCGTTTAAAACGTCAATAACATATATTTAAGTTATAGTTTTATCTTTGTTATTCTTTAAATATTAATATCCCGATCTGCGCCTCTTCACATTCGACAGTTCAAGAGGCGTGATGAGTGCGCTTTGTACTGTCACTGTCTTGGACAGTATTACGTGGCGGCTCACCATTGGCTGGGAGATTAATATTTAAATCGGGATTTTGAGCACTGTTTCCCTTTATCGTCATTATCGCGAAGGAAGAACTGCAGAATCGACTCTCTGTGCCCTCAATCCATTTCACGTTCAACCCATTTCAATCCACTTTCTTTAAGGTATACACTTATGGCTCCTCATAAAATGAGATACCCATCTATGAATGAGTTGGATATTGAGGAGTTTAGGTCTAGATTTTCGATTCCGGCACATTATTCTATCTGGAAGGGACGGGAAGATATTCCCTGTTTCCTTCCGGCGGAAATGAACGTGCCGGCNTAACGATTTTAAAAATATAAAGAGACGATGAAATATGATAATCATTGGAAGTATTTAACCAATATTACTAGCTCGCATCTAATATTGCCAACTACAAAATAAATAAGACATTTGATAAGAGAATATTATTAATAAATTCATAATACATTTTGTGTGTAGATTCAAATATTTTACTTCATAATACAGCCTATGAATCTATATAAAAAACATATAAAAATAGAAAAGAAATATTTATCATTTGAGAAGTTGAATCAACCTTTGCAACAAACTAAAAATTGAAGAGTACTAAGACTCATTCTATTACAATATTCATTCAATATTTTTTCAGTAATATTAAAAACAGACTCTAATAAATATATAGAAATTTAAAAATAGATAATATGTATCTTGTCATTGAAGTAAGTTTTAGATACTTATTTTAGAAGTTTTCCAAAAAATAAACAAATCAATATCAATGAATTTCTCTACTATTGGTTCATCTAGATAGAGTTCGAAAATCATTTTTTACTAAATTAAAACTATATCATTAATTCTTAATATTTATTAAATCCAAATGTAATGATATAATTAGTCAAATTGATGAGTAATATGTATTATGTCGACCAAATTGGACTATTAAAATTTGAGAAAAAAAGTTATACTTAATATGCATGGATAAATTACGAATACACCCTCCAAGATAAAAGAAACATCAAAAGTTCGTACCTCTTAGAAAAATAAGAGGCTGCAGTTAACTAGACAATAAAATCCAGAGGTCGGACAAGCCAAATCCTTTTGAGAACTTCCCAACCTCTAAAGTTAATTGAAAAATAATTTTTTACTCTCTATTTGGAAGTATTGTAAATGGGGTAAAGTATTGATTTTTTGTAAGTTTACAAACGTTTGTATGCACCCCCACCAAGTAGAAATTTTGCTATCTTCATTAGCCTTCCTATCCTAAAACCAATGTATCTTAAGAATATTGTCTCAATGGTGGAAATAAAAAATTATTATAATTTATAATAAATATGATATAAATGAATAATTTGTTTGACATAATTTTTTTAATGTTATTCATTTCTATTATATATTTTTCACGACAAATCTCGCTATCCATTAAATTATGAATTTTTACAATGCAATCTTGACTTTTCAAATTTTAGTTGTAGTACACAGATTACATTATAATGGTGACCACAACATGTTGGTCATTGTTTGAGATACTTTACTCTTTTGGAAAGTTATACCCTTGAATAACATAATAGCTTGCATATGCATAGTAATATTACATGACTATTTGTGACTAGTTATTTCATAAATTACTTTTTTTAACTTAGTCTTTTCAAATAAATTTAAATTACATTCCTCCAAAAATGTATTTCATCTACCTAGAGGTGTAAACGAACTATAGAGATGAATTTAAGTGTTTTTTGAGTTGAGTTCGACTTGAAGTACATATTTGGGTCGAGGTTCGTTCATGTTCCAAACTATTAAAATCTAGGATTCGAGGTTCGGGTTTAACTAAAACTCGATTATATTATATATATTTTCATTATTAATACATATAAATATTAGAATATTATTAGCTCGCAAACCGACTCGCTTGGTTCATTAGAAATTTTTAGGTGTTGGAAAGAAGATCAAGATTTCCATACAATCTTGTTGATTAATTATACACTTAATTCTAGAATTGGTATATAGAAAGTAATTATTTGATTATTATTGATTGGGTTGTATAAATAATGGCTATGGATTATAGTCGAGACAAGAAGTTTTTCCATTGATGAGAACCACATGACCCGATATATATAATTATATATTTTAGTTAAATATATGAAATCTTTAGAATCCATAGATACTCTAAAAAATAGAAATATTTTTTTTTGTCAATCTGACGAACAATATCTAATAATAAGAAGACAATTGTCCATGCAGACAAGCCGGTTCAAAGTTGAAAAGAAGGCCAAATCGGAAGTACTGTAGGCCAAATCCCAATTGAATTGGACCCAACCAGGTCATGTCCATATGGAAATCAGGTTGATGAATTCGCTAAATGTCGGATTGGTCCTTGGGACCGATCCATTCCACACGGGATCCGTTCTGCCACGTGAATGTCAATTAAAAACGGAAGGAAATAACTGTCGGAGGTTATGGAAATAATTGTCATTCCTCATCTATATAAGGAGCATGAAATGAAGACTTGGAAGATATCTCTCGAACCTGGGGCATAGGCTTGGATCATCGAAATTTGTATCATTTCGATGGTTGTTATTCATTTTTTTCTGGTCATTTTTATTAATATTCTTCATTTACGTTGCCCATATCACTGTTGTATTGCCCGTTGATTGTTTAGTGAATTGGTCAAAATGATATCTTCTTGACATTGTGGTTTTTCCTCTTTCTTTCAGGGATTTCCAAGTTAAAATTGATGTGTTTTCTTTACTTCTTCAATTACTCCAAAGTTGTCCCACAACAACAAATCAAAAACAGGATGTTATCCATTGATTGTGATCATAATCCGACCCTGTAAGTACCCCATAAAAAGAGACTACAATATTTTGGTGTCGTCCGTAGGGATCGACTTGTAGATTAACCCATTTGAGATCTCTACGAAAGCAAGGATCACGAGAGACATGGCGACGAATCCTAACATTGCGATAATGGTGAGGAGTCTCCTCCTCCTACTTTCTCAAAAAGGGATTTGGAAGCACTAATAAAGAAGGTCGTGATTGAGACGACCTTGAGCGCATCCTAGGAGGCGGGACAACCCACTACTGTTGCCCCTGCTTCGGTAGAAACGTGGCAATGATCACGAGAATTGTTGAATATTGACAATGACTATTTAAGTGAGATTGAGCCTCGAAGTTCAGATGAAGAGGATATTCTAATGCGTAAAACAATCGCGAAATGGGGTATATTTAGGTCACCACCCTTGGGCAAAGCGCCTACCCCGATCCTTGATATTGATCAGAACCGAAGGGAGCGTCGTATCTGAGAGTTGACCCGAGAGCTGGATATCTTGAGAATGGAGCGGGCCTTTGAGCCCGATCTCAGGAGAAACCCCCGTCTTTTCATTAAAGCCATGAAAGCTCCGATCCCTAGAAGTATGGATGATGACTGGTGGAACAATGTGCACACTGCGTATGCCTCAACACAACGTTATAGCAGCATCTTCGTCGCATTGGAAGATTGGATGCTCAACTTTTCTGAAGAGATCTGGCCTATAGTCCATGATCGTTCCTTCCGTTGTCCTGAAGGATTTCCTAATTTCAAGGGGATGGTGACCCGATTGACCATGCTGCGGATTTCGAGTTGTGCATGGGTACCATCTGGGCCTTTAAAGCTCTCAAATGCCGCATTTTCATGGTTGGATTACAGGGAGATGCTCAAACGTGGTTCAAGAACCTCCCAGTCCGATCCATCCAATCTTACGGTGGATTCATTTTAGCGTTCTCCGAGCAATTTGCTCCAAATGTTGGACCACCCCGAAGCCACTAAGAATTGTATCAGCTTCGGTACATCCCTACAAAAATGAGTTTCCGATCTTTTGTGGAGTAATTTAATAAGACGGCTCGAGAAATCAAGCTCGAGCTAAGGGATAAGATTGATATCATTCAACACGTATTTGGTCCGTGTGGTCTATCGACCATTTTGGTGAAGAGCTTCCACCCACCTTGGGCAAGCTCCTATAGAAGATATATAAATATATCAAGTAGGATGAGGCTCTAGGCTCGGGGTCGTGAAATCCCCCCAGCAGTAATCTTGCCTGGGGATTGGAGCATATTCGTGACCCCAAACTCGGGTACCAATAGAAGTAACCCGGGGAAGTAGAGGATGTTGTTGAGAAGGTTGCTATGGCAACAAAAACTAAAAGGGGGATCTACTGCTAGTTGTATCACAAAATAGACCGTCCCATGCTGAAGTGCCCTCTCCTATAATATTATATTTGCAATTCTACAAGCATACATTCCATTGAACTAGGTGAACTTCCTCAGAAAGGAAAATCGGGGAAGTATCTCTATCCAATACAAAAATATATTGATGTTCACACTAAATCTTTCTTAATTTCACATAGTGGGTTTGTTGGAACAATAACATCAAGGGAAAGAGAACACAAAAAATTCAATGAGATTCAAACATGAAAAATGGTGCCTTGCTATGGATACTGAAATTAAAGCTTTGGAAAATAATAAAACTTGGAGACTTGAATGCCTTCCACCCAGTAAGAAACCTTTAGGGCGCAAATGCGTTTACAAATTCAATTATAACGTTGATGGTACCATCGAACGACATAAGACACGACTAGTAGTTTTTGGGAATACTTAAGTTATTGGGATAGATTATCAAAAAACATTTGCACCAGTGGCCAAAATGGTCACAATAAGAACTTTGTTGAGTACGGTTGCATCAATGAACTCAGAAGTTTATCAAATGGATGTTAGCAACACATTCTTACATAGAGATTTGCTCGAAGAGATGTAACTTTGCCACCATCTGGTTTGAATCACCTATGTTAGTTGCAAAAATCTCTATATGGACACAAACAAGCATCGAGGTGCTATTTTGAAAAATTAACCGAGGCATTGAAGGAATTTTCTTTTTATCAATTATCATCGGATTACTCTTTGTTTACAAATGCTTCCAACAATGTTTTTTGTAAATTCTAGTTTACGTTGATGGCTTCATTATTACATGAAATACAAAAGAAGTAGTGGAAACTTTTAAATGACAATTGATTACAAATTTTCGCATGAAAGATTTTGGAAAACTAAAATACTTCCTAGGTCTCGAGTTGTTCGTGGACTAGATGGTTTCTATCTTTGTCAAAGAAAATATTCTCTCGACATTCTTAATGAGACCAAACATTTTGGGAAGCAATTCGGAATCAACTGCTTTAGAGCAAACTCACAAGCTATGAGATGCAAATGAGCCAACAATTGAAGATCCAGAAAAATACCACCGAATTGTTGGATGTTTGATATGTTGTTCACTAGACCATAACTAAGTTATGCGGTACAAATTCTATCTTAATTCTTGCAAGAGCAAAAACAAGATCATTGGAAAGTTGCTCAACGAGTTGTAATGTATATCAAGAACATTCATAGAATAATGATATCAAAGTATATGGTTTTTGCGACTCAGATTGTGTAGGATGTCCAAAAACGAGGAAATCTCTAATAGGATACTTCATATTTCTTAGATCCTCACCCATTTCTCGGAAGACCAAGAAACGAGACACACTACCTCTTTCGTCTGATGAGGCCGAGTATTGAGTTATGCGAGCCATTTTTTGAGAATTTAAGTGGTTACGACAACTATTATTCAACTTAGGAGTGTAAATGATGATTATGACACTTTCATGTGATAATAAGTTAGCTATCCATATTGCAACTAATCCAATTCTCCATGAAAACCAAACATATTGAGATAGTTTGTCATTTTGTTCGTAATGAGATATTAGTCGCACGAGTTATCACTTGACACGTGAGGATGAAACTAAAATTATTGACATGATAACTAAGACTTTAGGCAAACAACGCTTCAAAGTGTTGATGCGAAAGTCACGACTCAATGATCTCCCTGCTCTGACTTGACAGGGATGCTGGAAAGAAGATCAGTATCTGGGAAGAAGATCAAGATTTTAATATAATCTTGATGATTGATTATACACTTTCCTTAATTCTAGAATTGGTTTATACAAAGTAATTATTAGATGATTATTGATTCGGTTGTATAAATAATTGTTATGGATTATAGCTGAGATAAGAAGTTTTTCCATTAATGAAATTCAATCATTCTTTATCTTTTATCATTAGGTTAGAGGTTCGCTCCCTTGGGATTTCAAACTCAACAAAATCAGCTCGAACTCGGTTTAAAATAATCGAGCTCAAACTTGAGTTTTGATTGGCTGAGAGATTTGCGAACTAATTCCGTTCGTTTATACACCTACAATTACCAATCAATTGATTCACTTCAATTTATCCTATATTCTAAATAGTCTAGAATAAACTCAAGGATTCAACTTGGTACGATGCATCAGTTTTTAAATGAGTCAAATTTTAGATAAAGCTTCTTTGTTCGTACTCATATACATATATATTTAATTCATTTATTATAATCAAACTTATTTTCATTTTTAAGAAATGGACCTTTACAACAATCAGAATAGTGGATCTGGTTGGGATGTCCCTAGGGCCGACTCTCATACGTGGCTCATCTTCGCACGTTCATCATTCTCTTATTGCGATATTATATGTTTTTCAAAAATAAATATTTAAATGTATTAAAGTAGTTTCTTTTCCCAATTATTAAACTAAACTAAATAAATAAATAGCATTGAGGTGAGATAACTTTAGTGTGAACTGGGATGAATTGATCGTGATTTTAAAAAAAATGTTTTTGAAACAGCAGTGCAGTGATCCTGATATCATAAAATGACTTATTTGCCATTATTTTTAAATAATTATATATTACTTAAAAATTATATTTCATATTATTTTATGATAAATTCGTTATGTCAAAACTATATTTTTAAATTGTTATATATATATTTTTAGTTTGAACATGTAATTAATAGAATATAAAATATTATTCATCAAAATTATTTAAAAAAATTTAAAATATAATTTACCAAATATAAAATTGACATTAAGTAAGTACGTTCTTGTGGTTGTTGGGTTAAACCAAATGTGAACTCACCATTCTTTTATGCGGTCACACGAATATAATTATTAATGATATTTGGTTAAAATAGAATACAACTACAGTACGTTCACCGTACTTGGCAATGCACCGCCCTTCCAAACAATCAACATAACCGTGGGTGAGGGAGCAACAACCATGAAACACGGAAACCGATAGCCTCATAATCAAATCACCAATCAACGGTGTCAACAAATTACATCATCAAATAAATTGTTATTTTAGTTTCCTTAATATTGGAAAATTGTTATTTCTAAAATTATATATTTTGTTATGAATATATAGGTGGATGTTTATCAAAGTAAAGAAACATATCCCACTAAATCCGGAAAAGACAATCTAAATTACAATATACAAAATATCTTATACACCTAACTTTTACATCTAATTAATAAGGTAGATATATTTAATGATACTAGTTGAATTAGTCATTGAATTAATATCTCATTATCTATATGAATATTTTTCTTCCACAAATATTCATATATTTTGCCTATAAATAGGATTGATTTGTGTCTTATGAAAACACACAAGAATATTGAAGGTATGAGTATTATGTTTATGATCATAGATTAGTATCTATCTTATTCCACATTTTTCGAATCGTTTTATTTATAACACGTTATCAGCATGAAGCTCTATTACATTTTATCTTTGATATTGATATTTCTTTCCTAACTTGCTCTTAGAACATTGAAGANGTGGAAGCGAACTCTTGCATCCCATTTATACACTTAACGAAAAGCGGTCCGATGTTCCACGAGAGGACCGAAGATAACGTTGGCGAAATAAAGCGTTTTCTGGTAACTGGCTCCGTGGTTCGGTCCAAACGGTTACAAACCCGCGCTTTCTATGCTTCGGGCCTTCACATGTTTACCACGCCTCGGGCCCGTTCACGCAGACCACGCTTCTGTCCCAGCCTCGTTTTACATCGCGCGACAACAACCTCTAACAAACTTGTCAGAGGCGGTTACAGAGCGGGATTTACACACGCCACTATCTCTATAAATACAGAGCGCGACGACGGAAATAGGAGGACCTTTTGGACGCGTAAGAATATGCCGTTACCCTGCCGGAGTTCTTACTGCTTTCTTATTCCTTGTCATTTTCATTAAGCCTCTGATGTATTATGTATGAATTATTCAACTAGTGAATAGGCTAGGAGCGTAATTCGCTCTTAGTCAAGTGGTTTTCTCCCCAATTCCTAGGGTTTCCACTATAAATCGTTGTGCCTCTTTATTGTTTCTAGTTTTAATCGCATTCCCCATAAAAAAACAAATCAAAACCGAGTTCGTTAGCTGACGAATCGGGTGACTGTTGGTACCCCCTAAAAAGGGACCATAACACTAGATTTTCCTAATATAATTAGTTCTCAAATTTTTTATCTCCAAAATATTAATTAGTATTTTAATCCCAAACATATAGAAGTCTGTTTACAAGATATAAAGTTTTTAATTATCAAACGTTGAATGCACATAAAGATAAAATTTTAAAAATATATATACTTATTTCAAATTCAATCTCATTTATAATTCTCAATTCTTGAAATATGCATGCATTTGTCTCAAATTGTTTAGAATAGTAATATTGATCAGATTTATAAGAATGAGTAATGTTATCACATAATGATTTGATCAAACATTTTAAATGTATGATATTTTCCCCTTAATCTTGTTCATTTAAGTTCTCTGTCGTAATTTCAGCAATACTCTATAATTTCAAGAATCAGAGTTGGTTCGATTAATTAAAAATCGAAAGTTCAAATCTTTATGTTTGGACTTAAGAGACATGTTGAATTTGTCCCATATAAGTTAGAGAAATAAGATTGATTATGTTTATAAGTGAGATAAATGACATCACATTGGTTTGATCAAATCTTTTAAATGTGTGACATCGCTTCTTAATTTCGTTCGTTCACGTTTTTTGTCGTAATTTTAGCTAGAGGTTATAATTTGAATACATATATGGTAATCAAATTTAAATATTTATTATAAATTCAATTTCAAACACTTTACAAAATAACTTTTTTGTGGATAGTATTTAAGTGACAACATTAATATTTGTATTTCAGATTTGATGTATAATGTTTGAGTACCAATATTATCATTTTTAAACATTGGAATTGGTGTCAAAGTACTTCAAAAGTGTCTTAATTTTCAATATTTAAGTATTAAACTAAAATTGAAAAATTTGAGAATTAATATACTAATAAAAAATATTCAAATTTACTTATGTCAATAGTAATATGAGAGTAATTTTCTCAGTAAATCTAGTTTATTCAATCAGACAATGTCTAGACTCATTAGTGATATAGTATAAATTTGTTTTGTAGTTATATAGTATAAAAAATTATGATAAATCATATGTTTTATATTAGTTGAAAGGGATACATATTCTACTTCAATAGATGAGAGAGGTACTGTGTTGTGTTTATTACATAACCAAGATATTAGACATAATCCTAAATAATGACATGAACTAGAAGTACTTTTTCAATTTAGCTAACAATTATCATAATATGCATTAGAATATACAACAACATTTAATTCAATTAACCGTTTTTTGTATGCTATTATTTATTTAGATATTCGAGGTATGTCAATAAACAATAATGTGTTATTTAATACAAATATGTTTACTACGAAATTATATTCATCTACTTATTTACAATATATAATACGACGAATCATTAGTTTAAGGTAGAAATATGATTTAAACAAAAAATCACATAAAAAATTTAAAATAACCAATCGTGTTTAGCAAACATCACTCGCGTTTGGCAAACGCGAATGATCAATTTTTTTCCGAAAAATTATTAATCACATTTGGGATCGCAAGTCAACGTGATATGCAAAAGTTTCCCAAACGTGAATGACTACAACATCCATCCCTAGTTTCAAATTCAACATATTATACACAATACCCAAAGCTCTAGGGACTCTAAAGTCTAAATAAGAGCTTTTGTTTCGTGTCATGAGGATAGGGAAAAGAATAAGATACATTTTCTATTTTGTTGTGAAGATTAAATATTGGTAGAAAGGTTAGTAAAGCTACATTCGTTATGTATTCTAAAAATGCATATTGATGTTAGATTGCATTATTGTAGTTTTTACAGAACATTACAACATTTAAAATGCATTCTCATTGTAAACATAATGTATTTTCAAATTGTTATTTGAATCCAGAATCAGGTAGGAGGTTGGATCTGGAAATCATAAAGCATTCTCGTTTTAAATTTCAAATATAACCTCCAAAAAATCATATTTTCTTTCACCTCCAACAATCTCACATTTACAATGTCGTTCGACATATTTGTAAGTTGTATATTCTAGGGTATCTTTAACGTGCAACCATTAACATACATAATTTCTTTCGTTATGTAAATGCTAGCGACGATGAATCTAACTTGAATAAATCAAATTTTATACAGAACATCATTATTGTTCTGCAATTCAATTTATCAATTATAGAACACTCAATGTATTTTTGATTTATAATCACATTATGAAAACAAATATTCAAACTAGATTCTAATTTTAAAATGCATACAGAACATAGCATAAGTTTAGGTGGTATGTATTGTGTTGAAGATGTCAAGAGCAAACTAAAGGAATATATATTTTGATGATAATATATGCTTTGAAAGTACAAATAACAATTTTTGTCATTTCAACTTTATTGATATTATAATATGTTTTATATAGAGAAACAAAAACATTTTATTATAGATGGAGCATGCAAAAGGACTACTATGAAATCCTAACCTGCGATTTTCCCACATGCATGTATTATTATCATAATTCATTACTTATAAGCCAAAAAACAACCGTCTTCTTCGGTTTCAAAATGTCTAGCAAATCTTTCAACACATTTAACCTAACTATATCAGTACATCACACGCACCAACCCTTCTATCAATCTATTCATCGTCATCTCCTTCAACGCTCTCGGCGCTGCTATCTCAGCAGCATCTCGGCTTTCATCTCCTTTCTCTCAACCCACCTCACTTGAGGGTCGGGCAACGTAAGCTATTGTCTCTCCATTTCCATGTCAACTTTTTCCTCCTCCTCCTCTATCTTCAATTCTTTTTAACTGCTCATCTGTCAGTCTTAAAGGTGTATATTTTTATCCTTAGCGTTGATTAAGGTTTCAACAAGAAATATGTCTATTGATGGCCTGAAAACTGACATCCAAAATAAAGTATTTTCTATAGGAGTTTCCCAAACATGAAAGAAGAAAGCCCTCATGAAGGATATCGCATTTATCTCTATAGTATGCTAAATAATGATATGTCCAATTTTTAACCAGAAGCTTTGCCGGATCTTCCATTATAAAAGAAGCATGTGTTTATAAGGGTGTGATATTGTCCCACATTGATCTTCAATCTTCAATGTGATACACTTCTCTTATGGATTGGTCTTCCATCCCTTCAATTTATAACGCATGAAGATCAACTTGGGAGAATTGCGCATAATACCACCGATTCTGGGGTGTTTGTAATTTTACCATAATTCGCGATAGGCAAACACGAATTGGAATTTTTCCCCAATTCGCGATAGCCAAACGCGACTCACTTTAGGGTAAATAGAATTAAAAAAAACATATTTTGCGGTGCTCGATTTAGCGTAAATTAACCGCGTTTAGTTCGTTCTATTTTGCCTAACACGAATTGCTTCATATTTAATAACCCAATCTTTTCTTCTCCCTCTCACGTTTTGCCATCATTTTTTCCTCTCCCGGCATTCCTCCTTCCAGTGTTATCGTATTTTTGTTGGTAATCAAATCGAAAGATCTTCATCCCGCTGATATCGCTCCCCCGGTTTGTGTTGGTACTTATTGTAAACTTTTATAACTTTATTTGTGATAAATTGATTATTTACGAAATTAGTTGCTATAATTTGATTAGTTATGATAATAGTTGTGAATAATTTATTATGGTATTAGTTGTGAAGAATGAATTAGATACGATATTAGTTGTGGCAATTTGATTTGTTACTATATTAGTTGTGAATAATTGATTAGTTACGATATTATTGTAATAGATTAGTTACTATATTGTTTGTGACTAATTGATTGTTTACGAAATTAGTCGTTGCACTTTGATTAGTTGTGATATTAACTGTAAATAATTGATTTTTTATTATATTATTTGTGACGAATTGATTAGTTACTATATTATTTGTGACTAACTGTTTCGTATTGATATATTTATTTTTTTACGTTAAGGTTATGGATCCGTTTGGGAATTTTAACATGTAACAGAATTATGATCCGTCCCAAATGGCATAATCGTCTTCTTTTATGGAGTTATTGTTGAGTAAAGGGAATCCAAGTTTTTTATACTAAAATGTTACATTATTATTCATTACACTTTCAGTATACAATATTTATTTATTGTAGGTATGCAATCAGAATTCAACACAAATGTTGAAAATCATGACGATGCCCCACTAATTGATTCAGATATGGATGAATCTGAAACTGAACCTCCTCTGCCTCGAGCTGACAGTAGAATGGAGGATGATACATTGCCTTCACACTGTTGTCGATGATTCTAGGCTAGCATGCCTATTGTCAGAAGTTTCTTCCGAAATTCGTTCATGTAATTATTGCTTAGGAGACGATGTGGTAGCTGATTACTTTGCATATGCAAAACCTCTTCGAGTTTATTCTTGATACAACCTATGCAATCCTAATCTGGTTGTCGGAAATGGGTTTCAAAGATAAATCAGATGTTCAGTTCGCTGTTTGTCACTTTCATATCGTCCGCCGTTATCAGTTTAGGGTTGTAGATAGTACACCACAGTACTGGATGCTTGAGTGTTTTTTTGAAGGATTAAACAAACTGTGTATTTCATCTTCGAGCAAGGTGTGATGCTAGAGATAATGTCTGACAATTTTAGAGAGGTTATATTACTCATTCTTGTGGTGCGGGTAATGTGAGTGGTAAGCACCGTAACATGACAATGAATTTTATCACTCGTGATATGATGAAATACATATGGAACAAAAAAGAAGGTATGTATTATACTATTTGTAGTTACAATCATGCTATAGGAGTTCTAATTTCATTTTTTACAAGATTGAAAGTTCAAGATGCTATAAAACAAATGCAATATAGATATGGATTCAATGTTGGCTATGATAAAGCTTGACATGGGGTCCAACGTGCATTTGAGTTAGTGCATGGTTCATGGGAATCGTCTATGGAGAGACTTCCGACACATTTGGCAGCTACACAGATGAGTAATCTCGGTACCACAGTTAAATGGAGTCTTTACGACACTGACAAGGGTCTCAACGATAGGATGATTCGTTATGTATATTGGTCTTTTCGACCTTGTGCAGTCGCTTATGAACAATGTATTCTCATTATGTCGATTGATGCTACACACCTTTATGCACGGTACAACCACAAACTTTTGATTGATGTTTGCAAGGATTTTGGAGGTCATGTTATTCCCTTGGCATATGCTCTTGTTGATTAGGAAAGCAAAGATTCTTATTGTTGGTTCATTGAGTTGATGGACAATCATATTATTCGGGGTAAGTCGGCTTGCATAATATCATATAGACATGATGGTATTACAGGGGCGATTGAGTCATTAGAAGCATTTCAGACTGGTCGGTTACATCATCGATGATGTTTGAGACACATTACATCGAATTTGAATACACATATAAAAAATCGTCAGGTGAAGAAGCTTGATTACCATGCTAGGGCAACCCCATTAGAATCAAAATGGAGATCACTAATGGAAGAAATCAGGGAAAAGTGTAGCCGTCCATACATATGACTTACTCGGTCGGAGATGGAGAACAATTTGCACAAGTGGACACTTGCTTTCGATGGTGGACAACGACATGATACATTAACAACTAACCAAGTCGAATGCGTAAACAGAATGATGAAAGATATCCGTCGTTATCCGATTTCTAGTTTGATGGAGTCAACATTCTACAACACACATAAGTTTTTCATAAAACGACGCAATGAACTTGCCATCATGACACGGAATATGCATGTTAACATTAATGATACTTTTATGAATTAAAACATTGTTTCATTGTATTTTACCTTTTTCAGGCATTCGCCCAAGCAACGCGGACGTGGTATGAAAAACAACGAATGAAAGTCGACTCATATAAGATGCAATACTGGGACCCGGATAGGCAAGTCGGAGAAGTGCAATGCATAAAACGTGGGCGTGGTCCAAGTACACGTAAAACAGTCGACTTGGTCAGAAAAACTTGCTCTTGTGGTAGATGGATTGTGCATTTGCTTCCATGAGCGCATGCCCTACGATGTGCTAGTATAAACCATGTACCGACGATAGAACTCATTATCGGGATCCCGACTTTGCAACTCTTGTAGAACCAGTATGTAGATCTACATCTTATGTCATTGGGACCTGAGAGCGAGTGGCATGTGCCTAGTTGGAGACTTTGGCACGATAAAAATTGTCTGAAGAAATCACGTGATGGGGGGCGATCCCGTACAACTAGGATACATAATGAGATGGACACACAAATGATGATTGATTGTTTATTTATTGTTGTTTTATTTATTGTTAGTGTTATGGTCCCTTTTTAGGGGGTACCAACAGTCCTCTGGTTCGTTCAAATAACGAACTCGGTTCTGATTTCTTTAAAATATGAAGA